>PVIJ01010893.1:0-57358 GCA_004024925.1 Scalopus aquaticus | reverse complement strand
AAGGCCCCACCTCCAAATAGTATCACATGGGGGTAGGGGGAGAGACATTCAGTCCTTAACAAATAGTAAATGTTATGTTTTAATTTCTTTTTCTGGTTGTTCATTCATAATATATAGAAATAAAATTGCTGGTGAAATTTTTATCTTATACTCTACAACCTTGCTACATTCATTTATAACTTTTTGGAACTGTTTAATAGATTATTTACATTTTTTCTGCACAGTCATCTGTTAATAAAGATAGTTTAATTTTTCCTTTCATATTAGTATGTATGCTTTCCCTTTTGTTATGGCAAAGACCTATAGAAAAAAATGTTAAATAAACAAGTGGTGAGAAGGCATATCTTTGTTTGTTTCTGATCTTTTCACCGTTGGTTATAATGTTAGCTGTGGATTTTCATAGATGCCCTTACTCAGGATGATTTTCAGCTATTTCTAATTTATTGAGATATTTTATTTGAACTATGATTGATGTTGTATTTTAACAGATTTTTTTCTGGTATTCTTATGGTTTTTCTTTTAATTGTTCATTGTGTGAAGTATTAGCTTATTTTTTAGTGTTAAATACACCTTGCATTCCTGGAATACTTCTATGTATTAACTGCTGTTAATCCCATTCCATAGATTTTTTCATCTCAAACATTGTATTTTCCATTTCTAAGATTTACTTTGGATATTTTTGTCTTCCATTTTCCCTCTTCTCATGCTTATGCTTTCTTCTACTTTCTTGAGCATATGGGGTATGTTTATAATCGCTGTTTTAAGGTCCTTGTCTACTAATCTTGTCATTTGTGTGACAAATTATATCATTTCTTGGTCTGCCTTGTTGATGGTATTTTCTCCTTCCTATGAGCTGCATTTGCCTTCTTCTTTGACATTTTTGGTTAAGTGCCAGATACTGTGAATTTTACCTTTTGGGTTCTGTCATTTTTGTTGTTTATTTGGTCAGTTGGTTGGTTGTTATAACATAGTCCTTTAAATATTTTTTACTTTGCTCTGGAACTCAGTTAAGTACTTCAAAATGGTTTATCCATAAGACTTGCTTTTATGCTTTTAACGGTAGGTTTAGAACAGCCAGTTCCCGACAGAACAGTGTATGGTTAATATCATCCACCCACCTGAGGACTCTGCTTCATGCCTTACGGGCTAGGAGGTCTTACCATTCTGACTACTAACAAGGGGTGTCAACTTGGGGGATTTTTCCTCCGGAGGTTCTTTTTCTGATTTTCGTCATATTCTCACATGCATGAGCTAATCAGGACTCAGCTACAGACTGGAAGAGACTCTTCTGCAGATTTAGTGCTCTCTCTTTATGCAACTGTCTGCTCTCCAGCAATCTGTCATGGTATTTTAGTGATTGGCTTCCCAGAAATCTCATCTCTTCAACTCAGTAAAGCCACCAGGCCTCTTTTGTGTTCTCAGTGCTGACAGCCCTCTTCAGGCGGGGAGCTGGGGCATTGGTAGGGCTCATCAAATGAGATGCTTCCTTCACTCAAGGATCACAGTCCTGTTCTACCTGTTGTTTATGTCTGGAAACTACTGTTTCACACACTTGTCCTTTTTTTTGATTGCTTGAGGAAAGAAGTCAGAGTTCTATCTTTGTTCTTGAGAAGTTATTTGATAATTGTTCACAAATGTTGAAGAGTTAATATTGCTGGAATATCTACAAACTAAACAACAGGTAGGAGTTTAAACCAGGTTAGGAGAGATTGAAAAGGAGCTGCACAATCTTGGCAGGCAGTCACCATGTAATGGACTACTGATGTCCTGTCTACCTAAAATAAACTTTTTATTTTAATTCTATACAAATTATGTTTATTGAGGTAAAGTTGGTTTATATCATTATATCTACTTTTGGGATTATAAGAGAAACTTCTACAAATGGATATTTTCACACCCTGCTCACCATCAGTGTCCCAATAATCCTCCATCATGTTCCATTTGGCCCCATCCCCCCCCTACTCCCACTCCACTAATCATCTCTTCTGTTTGCCCCAATTCTGAAGCCAAATGTCAAGGTTTATTATTAGTTTGATTTTGACTGACCCTTTGTTATGTTTCTCTATATTCCACATGTAAGTGAAACTATCTGGTATTTGTGTTTCTCTTTATTTTGCTTAGTCTTACCTTCTCCATTTCCATCCATTGTGTGCATGTGTGTGTGTGACCCACTCCTCTGTCTTTTTCCGTATTTTAGTTATTGTAAATAGGACTGCAATAAGCATAGGAATATATATACAAACACATATGGGAGTGAGATGGTATCTACCTTCATTCTTTTGCATGGGCTGTCTGGTTTTCCCAACACCATTTGTTGAAGAGACTCCTTTCTCCTGTATACTCTTGGCTCCTTTGTCAGGTTTATTTCCACAGATATACAGGTTTATATCTGGACTCTCAATTCTATTCCATTGGTTTGTGTCTCTGATTTTGTTCCAGTATCATATTGGTTTGATTTCTATAGCTTTATAGTATCATTTGAAATCTAGGAGTACGATACTGCCACTCCTTTTTTTATTTATTTTTTTTTAGGATTTCTTTGGTTATTTGAGATCTTGTGGTTCCATATAAATTTCAGTATTGTTTCCATATAAATTTCAGTCTATTTGAGAAATGCCATTGGAGTTTTGAATCTATACAGTGCTTTGGGTAGGAGGACCATTTTAACAATGTTTGTTCCTCCAATCCATGAGCAGGGAATATCTTTCCTTTTTTGTGTGTGCTCTTCCCACATGCCCTCACTACTCTCACTTTTCCTATTCATTCTCAATCTCCTTTTTCTATTTGGTTATTTCACCTTTACCCTGCTGCTCTGTGGGCTAAAAAGCTAACACCAGTGTAACCAATGAGAGAGGCTCTTTCCTTCTGGGTATCAATCCCCACAGCCAATCAGAAACCTGCCCTCCTTCTAGATAGCAGTTGGTGGACCATAGCACATGGTCTGTGAGATTCCGTTTCACCTCTCCCCAGCAGTCTGGTCTTTATAATGTGACCACCTTATCCGGATTGCCTAGAGATTTCCAGGTTTTGGCATTGAAAGTCCTCCACTCTAGAAAATCCCGTAGTTCCAGACAATGGGATAACTGATCTCTCTAACCTGGGTGCCAAGAAATGACTTCTTTGTTCCCAAAAGCTGCTCTCAAGCCCATTCAAGGTTCAGGTCCATTTGAGTACTGAGGGTAGAAGCAGCAATTTACCAGGTGACCGAAGGCTTACCAAGCTGGGGCTTATTATCAAATATTTAGGCAGTTAAATTTCCATAGTTTATTTTAAATAGTAAAATTTTCATGTTCTGAGACAGTAAATGTGCCAGAGTCAAAAACACACATAGAGTAGCATATGTTTGCCTAAGGCAAATAAAATGAGATTCTGCAACTGCTTGTCTTAGCTCTCAAGTAGTATGGAAAGCTAATTTTAAAGTGTGGGTTATTATTATTTGCACAGGCTTTGGTACAAATTGTAAAAAAAAAAATACAAAGAATAACAATGTGTGTATATTTTATATTTGAACAAGACACCACTCACCTACCTTTAGCAAAACACCTGCTCAGAGTTGGTTTTCCTGTCCAGAGATGGACTTGGTGCTCCAGTCACATTCCTTCAAGTCTCACTGGACCAAGTAGCCTTTGGACTCTCAGTAGTCATCTTGTAACCATGAGGAGAGTCTGCCCTGAGAGGCTGATGCTGCAGAAAACAGAATGGAAAGACTTGTTTTAAAGGGGACTGGGGAGGTTGATGACACTGTTGAACCTCTGGATTAAACAAGGCCTGATGTCTCCGTTCTCAGTTTTCTATCATGTGTAATGTGTAATGGCGTTTGAATGGTACAATAGGAAAAAATCAAAATCTCTGCGGTAAGCTAATAGTGGAGGGCAGCATCAAAGAAACTATGTGATTCTTGCCCTTAAGTAAGTAATACTCCAATCACTAACCCTGCCCTATTTGAGTATATCACGCTTAGTTTTCTACTTCACATGATAGTTCTTTGTGTGCTTGTATAATCTTCTCCTCAGAGTATAAATTCTTAAAAGATGAAGCTTCAGTTGCACTCACCGTTGACACCCCTGACCGCAGGGGTGAGTCTGGCCTCAAGAGTGAGTGGGTCAAATAGATCTGAAGGAGCATCTGGACTTCTAGGGATAGGACCCGCTTTTGTGCTGGTAATGGGGACACCCCAGGGCTTTCACCAAGCACGAGCCCCACCCCTGCTATTCTATGGATTGTCATGCAGCTCACACCCCAGAATAGGCTCAGAAGAAAACCACCTTCCCTTTTTCTGCCCACTGAATGACCACTCACACATTTCCACATTTCCAGAAGCAGAAGTCAGGACATCACAGCGAGAAGCTGGTTACTATTGGGGAAAACAGTGTGGACTATTTGAAGTTGGCATACTCCTGGTCACCAAGAAGGGTTAGCCCCATTACTCAGCAGCTCAGAGCAGTTGGTCTACTTCCAACTGAGGAACTCAGAGAAGGGAGTGTTCACCCCCAGCCCAAATCCTAGGCCTAGACCCTTGCTCTGATTTGCCTCTGGCAGAATTTGCTGGGCAGCCACGTGCCTGCTGTGCCCATGCCCTGGCTCTCAGGACGGGTCTCTGACATTTTCTCTGGTTTTTCCTACTGCAAGCCCCAACTACCCTACAAAACAAGGGACATCTGTTCCTCACAGATGAAAATTTACTGAGAAATCTCTACATCCTATAAAGGAGATCCCTTTTCTTTATATTTAGATTTAGAGAAATGTGATTTCTCTCTCTCTCTCTCTCTCTCTCTCTCTCTCTCTCACACACACACACACACACACACACACACACCACACAGTTTCATGTAGAGAAAACAGATCCCAGTATTTGAGAACAGAGGTGAGGAGAAAGGAGTGGTGAGGAGCACTGTGAGCCTTTAGCCCCCTGGAGGTGGAACCTGCCAGTCTGGGTCAAGGACATCTCTGCCTGATGGCTTTGGGTTTTTTTGGTGTGTTTCTTGGATTTGTTTATTTATGCATGCAAGCATAAATATGTATGCCAGAGGTGTGGGAGTGGTGAGAGGATTCACCAGAGACAGAGTGGGGAGCAGAACAGGAGGATTGACTGAAGTACACTGCTGAGGGGATCAGCAGACGAGGCAGGAGAGGTCTGCTGCGCCATGTAGGAAGTTCCCTGGCCGGGTGTCAAACTCATGCTGCAGAGGCTCTGGATAGCTTCATAGTGCTGCGCTTAACCTGTTGTGCCACCAGGGAGACCCTCTGCCTGACTGCTTTGTTCACCCTTTCCTTCCCTCCATTCTTTTAAACTAAACACACTGGAAAGTCCCACTGTGCAATAACACTGCTGGCTATTGTTTTCCTGCTACGTTTTCATGTGAAAGAACCCAGTTAATGTCACAGATAGCAATGATAATAGTGCAAACACAGATAGCACTTACTATGTGCCAGGTATTTGGCAATATCATTTTCATAAGTTAGCTCATTTAATCCTCACAACAATCTTTGACCTTCATTTTAATATTATCACTATTTTACAATGAAGATATTAAGGGACAGAAAGTGACTTGTTCAAGGCATACACCCCATAAATTGTAGAGACAGTATATGAACCCAGGCAGTCTGGCTCTAGAATCCATGCTTTTAAGCACTATATGGGACTTGTACACATTTCTAAAAGGCTAAAAGGGACATTATCTCTCCAGTTCACATATGAGACAAGTGAGGCTTATCTAGATTGTTTAACTAGTTCCTTTTCTTCTGGACTAGTAACAAAACCCACTCTAGCTTTCTTGAGCTGAATAAGAATTGATTATAGGGACTCAAAGAATTCTGGTAAGAAAATCAGGCTTTGAAGTCTGGGGTATTATGTCAGATAATATCAGGACTTCCCAGAGGCAGGAAACGCCACATCTGGTGCTAGTAACGCAGGTATCACCACAGGCACCACCGCTGCCACTCTGGCTGGAAGCTCAGTCTCCTGGCCACTCTTACCAGCAGCTTCCTCATGATTTTCTCCTCACGTTGAAGTCATGGGCGGGAACGTCTAGTTGGTGGAGTCTAAGTTACATGACAATCCTGCCAAGAAATTGAGCAATTCTGATTTCTACTTTGGAGAAGCAGAACTCATACATAACCTGGGACTCTCCTCAATGTCAAATGTTTGCAAAATGTGCCGGGCCCAAGAGTTTATACCAGCATTATTCATGATAGCCCCATACAAGATGCAACCAAAATACCCATCAACATTAGAACAGATAGCTCAATTGTGATATTTTCATACAATGGAATAGAATACAGCAATGAAATAAAGAATAGCTGTAGGAAATAGCATGGATGCATTTTACAAACATGATTTGGAAAGAAGTTCAACACTAAAAAAAATGTGTAGTATATGATTCCATTTATATGAAATTGAAGAATAGGCAAAACTTACTTATGGTGGGAAAAATCAGGGTAGTGGTACCTTTGGGGAATTACTAATTGGAAGGGGATATGACAGAGCCTTCTAGAGTATAGGCAAGTTTCTAAATCATGATATGGTTGCTAGTTGCACAGTTTCCAAAAACACTAATTTGAAGAGATATGTGCACTCTATGTTCATTGCAGCACTATTTACAATAGCCAGGTTATGGAAACAACCTAAGTGCCCATCAGAAGAGATGTAGATAAAGGAGACATGGTATAGATATACAATGGAATATGCCTCAGCTATTAAAAAAAAGATGAATCGTGCCATTTGCAGCAATAAAGATGGAACTGGATGGGGCTTACGCTAAGCAAAATAAGTCAGGAGAATGACAAATACCCAATGACTTCACTCGTGTGGAATATAAAGAAACAAAACAAAGGAACAGACAAAACACTAAACCAAAACATACCCTAGAAATATGACTGTAGAGTGGAGGCTACCTGATGGGGAGAGTGGGGGAGGAGAATGGGTGAGTGTGGGTAATGGACTGTGGGAGGGTTATGGGTGCTTTGGTGGTAGGTGTGGTTACACGCACCTGAAGAGGTGTAAACATATTCCCCTAAAGCATAAACAGTGCTGTAAATCAATGTTACCTCTATAAAAAAAAAAGATACCAAAAACAAACAAACAATCAATGTACTTATAATGGGTGCATTTTTCTGGATGTGTGTTATATTTCAATAAAAGCTTACTTAAAAATATGAAGGGCAGCTATGTAAGGATAAATCTCACCAATTGTCCTGTGGCCATCCTGTCTGTTAAGTATTAAGCAAATGAATCATTTTGTTTGCATACATATCCTGCTCACAACCTTGTAGGTGGACAGTAACACCTAAGTTCCTCAAACTGTCCTGCAAGAGTCTTTCCAGTCGGGCCTCAACCCTGTGTCCAGCTGAACTCACCTAACCTTTCAGGTTGGCCTGTATCACCCGGATAGCCCCACTCCCTGGTAATCCCAATCCTTTCTGCAGGGCCAGTTGAAATCTGCCTACTCCCTGAGGCCTCCTAACCTGAGCCAAACCCCACCTCCACCTCCTCTGAACTCCTGTTGCAATTAGGATTGGTAAAATGTACTTGAAAGCCCCTTTTGTATTCCAAGCAACATCTCTTAAAATATGAATCAACTCTTCTGTGGTCTGTAACTTTCATGTATGTATACTTATCACTGGCTAGATTGTGGCATTTTTAAAGAACTACCATGGCTGACTGATCTGTTTTCCTCAGGAAGTGTTGCACAGTCCTGGTCCAGGTGGTCTGACTTTGATAACTTTTAGATACATGGATTCTGGAAGAAAAAAACAAAGCAAACCTCATGTTCAAGGTTTAAAGTTCGAATCCTAATTCTGCCACTTGCTGGCAGACTCAATGTGGTTACTCAATTGCTTAAAAAGTCGGACTTCCTTGAAAGGGCCATTAACAATAATTTACATATGCTAGTCTGACCGACTAAGTGCACCGTGTATGTTAGCTGTATTACTAAATTAAATATTGTTAAATTTAAAAATATTTTAATAATATTTAATAATATCCTTTTTGTTCATGTTTTTCACTCTAGAATTCTAGCAGTTCCAGAAAATAAAGGCAATGAGGAGCCCGAATTTGCACACAGGAGCGGAGGAACTTTGCAAGGGAACGCTTGAATCAAAGAAGAGGAAGATAAGTTATTAAGTTCATGTTCACCCCTATCCTGTGGGCTCCAGCCCTTCACTGAGCAGGGTTCTTTTTTTTTTTTTTTTAAAGATTTATTTATTTATACATACAAGCTGGGGTACAGACCAGAGGTGTGGGGCAGCGAGAGGGTTCACCAGAGACAGAGCGGGGAGCAGAACAGGCAGATCAGAAATACACTGCTGAGGAGAGCAGCGGGCGAGGCAGGAGAGGTCTGCCACGCCATGTGGGATTCTCCCCGGGCGTCGAACTCACATCGCCGCTGCCAACAGCTCCACAGCGCAGCGCTTAACTGCTGCGCCACCGGGGAGGCCCTGAGCAGGGTTCTTAATCTGACCCTGCCTGTCACCTTTTAGAATCTATGGAGGAATTCAATTGTCCAAATAATACTAGAATTTGTAGGGTCTGACTTACTTTAATTTTTAATTTTTACTAAGTTTAGATGTTATGCCTCCATAGCTGCATGAAAGTTAAAAGTTTCTTTTGGTAGAAGAGAAATATCACCATCAAAGCCATTTTTAAAAAAGATTCATGGGCATAATCCTGTTGTTAGTAAAGACCAGAGCATATGTAATTTTAGCTGAAGAAGACAAACCTGGATGAGACTCAGTAAGGACCTGGGGAGCAAAAGCATGGTTGAGAACTTCCTAAGAAATGTTGAATATCAGTTCAGTGCTTTTTTAATCAAGTGTACTGAATTTTTGCCAGAAACTTTTTCTGAATCTATAGAAATGACCATGTAGTCTTTCCTCCATTATCTTATTAAAGTAATAAATTTGGCTGAATAATTAAAAAAAAAAAGAAATGTTGAATAAGAAGGCACATCTGAGATAGTGCTTTTGTCTACAATAACCTGGGGTGATCACAATGTGATCATTCATCAAACCAATCCCAGATTCTAACATCAAACAGACAAAAAGTTCATATCCTGGCACTGCCTTTCATCAAAAGTAAGGTTCCAGGCAACACTGTGAGCTGACACCTGAGAACCCACTGGCTTTGTGTCCACTCATTCCCATACCTGTAACAGGGATGATGACCATGATAATGATCTAAGGTTGTCATATGGATTAATGTATGGAACATTTTAGCACAGTGTTGGGAACACACTACATATTCATTAGTGAGCTATTTATTAGTCTGCCCACATAATTCTACCCTATTATTCCCTCATCTTAACCAAACTGCCAAGAAATCAGCAGAAGTTCAATTATGTCTTAACAACCTCCTTCCTTTGATCAATCTCCAGTCATTGCCACCCTTATTATTTCTAACAACGTTTATGGTAATGTACAATAAAACATCTCCTGTGGGATAGACTCATTAAGATTTCCAAGGTTGGGGACAGGCTCAGTTTCCTGGGAAGGACCATCTGGCATTGCCCCAGGCTGTACTTTGGAGCCTGGCAGTTGGCACAGGCGTTTGTTTCATTTTCTGTTGTAGGATTCGGTAGTCATATTTCATTCAAATTACAGCTCTGGTCTTCTTGAGTGCTGGCATCAAATGTGAAAATTAGGCCTGAAATGCACACTCATTTTATAAAATTGTGGTCTCTGTGTAGCAGCAATCGGTAACTCTTAACCCAGTCTGTAAATTCTGCAATGTTTCTATTAAGAAGACAGTGTGAGCCAACAGGAAAACCTCAGAAATCCTTAGGCCCTGGACTGGTAAGAGAAATAACTTTAGAAGACTTGAGCCTCTGAGTTTTTATATTGCGTTCCTTATGTGTTTTCATTTACTTTTATTTGCCTTTGCTTGCATACATTGTGTGAATTTAACTGTCACTGTGTTTATTTATATGACTTCTGGTGTTGTAGTTGCTGATATCTATCACTGTGATCATTATTTATGACAAAATTAGCTCTTGTTGGTAAGTATAGCAGGCTTTCAGGCACAGTACATCTATGTTTATGTTATTTTAATCTCAAATACAAATTGGCACATGCTGTAATTGTAGGAGAGCACAAGGAAGCTGGGTTACAGATAGGAAACACGAAATATCCTGGAAATACTTTAAACCTTATTTTTAATAGCATCAGAGGAAAATTGAAAAACTGCACCAACTCTGAAGATAACCCCCATCCCTGATTTTTATGATGCCATTTTTGAAGTTAAACAGCTGAATTTCAACTCATGATCTCTTGGTTTCATTTCGTGTGTCATTACTGTAATTTGACAGATTACTATGGTAGTAAAATTGAAAGATCACAGAAACCTTAAAAATGTACACAGTTGTCTTAATGATGATTGTGCTTTTTTAATAATAAAGATTAATGTTGAAATTGCTTTGAAATCAAGATGTAGAATAAACTGTAGTTGTGCAAACTTACACAGAATAGATTTCAGTGTACTTGGAGAGTTTTGATTAGAATCGATACAATTAGAGAGATATCAAGAGAGTATGCAAAATTCTGGATTTCTAATCATCGAGACCCCACTGAAACTTTGTTCCTAATTTTGCTATGTGGCATACTAACAGTATCCCTTGAGCATTTTCCATTTCAAATCATTGCAATGGCCAAGAAAAAGAAATTTATTTTTCAAAATCCTTTATCAAAAGATCTCTGATTAACTCTGGGCTGGCCCCACAGGAAGCAGTGACACTCTCCTGAGCCACATCTAGTTCCTTCAGTGGCACCATTGTAAGCTCATGCTGAGGAGCCATTGCACACTGAGGAATATTCCTGTTAAGAACTGGCAGGATGCTGTTCTAGCAGTGGAATAAAACAATAGCATATACCTGTATTTTTGCCAGGCTCTTATTTTTAAAATACCAAAATGTGCCTCTATGTCATCCTGCAGTAACGACATTCAGGAAGTCATTTAGACCATGGTACTCCAACAATGTCTTTTTAAACATTGGTTTATAAAGAGTTTCACTGGTCCTCTCTGAAATGAGAAAAACAAGGACAATGTAGTAAGTTCGTGGTGCAGCTGCCTTTATTAAAAAGTAAAGGCCTCTCCTTTACTCTGAAAAAATTTCCCCTTTTTATTTTAGGAATTATAATATACTTTTTATATAAAATGATAATGACGGTAGATATTAAATTAACAAAAATACCATTCCCAAAATAAAAACTGACAACCCAAGTTGTCCTCTCCTAACTTCCCTTCAAAAGAATATATGGATCCACTGATCTGTGCTTTTCACAAGCTACACTGTAACTTTGAGTATTTAAGAACCCTATGGTATATCTACCCAATGATATGAAAAAGTAAGATGAATCCTTGCCATCTGTGACAACATGAGTGGAATTCAAGGTATAATGCAAAGCTAAATAAGACGAAGGAGAAAGATAGCAATAGTTTCACTCATATATGGAATATAAGGAGACAAAACAAAGGGTTAGACAAAACCAAATAAACCCTTGACATATGACTGCAAAACTGAGGCAACCAGAAGGGGAGGGACTAGGTGGATTCTGGCTTTGTCACTTTCCCACATGCTTCTTAAATTTTTGTCACTTTCTCTTCCTTGCCCCAAAAATGTAGAGTATATGATGAGCTTTGCTAAGCCATCGACTTGTTTGCATCACTCTTTGCCTAACACTCTATTTTGACCCACCCCAGGCTCCTGTCTGGACCCCATTATGTGATTCTCAGGCATTGAATTACAGTTTTCCCACAGTAAGGAGCATGGTGCCAGCAGCCACTCTCTTCTCTGTATATAAAAGCGCCTGTGAAGTTGGAGCCTGAGGGAGTAAACCAAGCAGAGCCACAACTAGTGGGCAACATTTTTTAGCCCCCACTATATACCAGACACTGTTCCAAGGACTTCCACTCACGAACCCTGGGAGGCAGGTACTATTATTGCTGTACTCATTTGTCAAGAGGGAAAACTGATGCATAGCTAATAACAGCTAATAGTGAACCCTGGCAGTCTGGGAGGAGCCTATAGTCTTAGTCACTGCATCACACCCACCTTTCAAGGTGGATGAACTGAAGATAAAGTTCTATCAAAGTTTCCCTAGATGCACTCTCATCCTTCTCAGTTACCTAAGCCAACAGATCTCATTTTTATCTAGTGAGTTGTTATCCTCAGGTCAGTGGTCAGGATCGTAGAAAATCGGAACTGTATGGAGTATGAGAAGCATATGTACCATCCTTTCAAGAAGATGAGAAAACTGAGATCTATGATTCACACAAAGTCACATGCTCCTAATGTCTCCGCAACCGCGTATCCCACCACTTCCTCTCACAAAGCTCCTAACAGATTTACCCAGCACAGTCTGACAATCCTGCTCTCATGCAAAGGCTCTTCTTTGGCTGTTTGAACATCTACCAGTCATCCAATTCCATCTCTTCTGTGAAGCTTTGCCAAGTCCCCCCAGTCTACAGTTCTCTTTTTCCTCTTGTTCATCCTAATTCTGTCTCTCTCAACCAACTCTATTCACAGACTGTTTTAATTATCAACTATTACTTAGTGATGATATTTAACTCTGGCCTCAACTTAATTCATGCACCTGATCCTTGATGTACATCCTAAGTTCTTTGAAGAGCATTCTCTTTATTTTTCTTTTGTAGTGCCCAAAACAGCTAGCATCAGTATCTTACGCACAATTTATGTGTATGGGTTAACCCTTTACTATGTTGTTATTCACTGCCTCTTTCCCAGGTCAGTAGCTCCTCGCATCTTCTCCATCTAACACAGTCTTGCTTCACTCCAGGTATGATGATACTCAGATCTTCCAGCCTCAGGAACAAGAAAAAAACAGGCACAAGACAGCCCTATGACAGATGAGCCGCCATTTGGAAACTTGCTATTGTCTCCATGCAAACTGGATCAATGCACAACCCAGATATGTCACTATAAATCTCTGTTGAAGGAGCAGCTCTATGTCATCAATGTTACATTTTAACTTTTTTTCTTTGCAATCCTTGTCAGGAACTTCATGAGAAAAAGATATTGTCTAGAAAACCTGTGACATTAAATAAAGGAAGAAGTAGTATCCCAATCCAAATGTTGGGTGAAAGTCTACGTTGTCATATAAGTAAATGAACAAAACATTTCTTTCCCCGTCAGAAGAAGTCCATTTTTTCAGTATCTTCTAAAAGTCAGGCATCTTACTGAGTGCTTTAAACCTCATGACAAAGTAAGGATTGTTCCATTTTATGAGCTAGGTTGTTGACACCCATAGAGACTAGGTGATCCCAGGATAATACAGGTGAGGAGAATGATACTATACATGGTCTTTTAGCAAGGACTCAAAACATTATTTCATACACATTTTTAAACACAGAGCCACGAAATCATATTGCCGGTAATGTGCACTTGTTTACTCCATTATGCCTCACATGAACTTGTATTAATGGAAATCACAACAAAGAATTCTATTGATAAAGGTTTCAGTTCTTCTAAAATGGAAATTGCTTAAGTTTTCTAATTATAAAAGTAGATGTCCATTATAAAATCTAACAAAAAGCTAGTGCCAAAATAATGAAGAATAAAAGTCACTAGCAGTCCTCTCCTATCTGGAATAACTGATTAATAACAGAGGGTTCTTTTAAAAGTTTAAGTTCCTCTACATTGCCTTGGTTCTACAGTAGTCTCTCAAAAATGTTAACTATGAATGTCAGGACTTTCTTCTGGTCAGTTTGTTGCAATATTTTTATTTTAATTTCCTCCATCTTTGAGAGATGACTGGCAAATTTACACAAATCCATTTCAATCTTCAGTCTAAACTGCTATGTGCACCTAAACTGACAGTTTCTAACTTTGTACCGAGAAGACTCAGTGTTCAAAACATTATCATTGTATTGATTAGCTTTCCAAAAGGAACAGGACAAATTCAGGGCAAGGAGGACAGCTCTAAATGTCAGTTCAAGGTAGAAAACACTATCCTTCTAAACCCAATGAAGTCATCTTTTCTCCAAGTAAACAGAGGCTTTATTATTTATAGAGAAAATTGATGCTATTGAATATCAAGGATCTAAGAAGCAAAAAGAGAAAATATATTCTTATGTTACAGACTAACTGCATCTATGATTCAACCAAGTTGTTACTTATATGGAAAGATAGCTGTATTTACCTGTCATAATGTTCTATACTAAGGAATTGCTACAT
Organism: Scalopus aquaticus; assembly: GCA_004024925.1. Classification (NCBI taxonomy): domain Eukaryota; kingdom Metazoa; phylum Chordata; class Mammalia; order Eulipotyphla; family Talpidae; genus Scalopus; species Scalopus aquaticus. The sequence continues at coordinate 43,172 of PVIJ01010893.1, read as the reverse complement.
AACAGAAATTTAAAGTTCATCTTTATAATTTAAAAGGGTAGCTCATCCAAGCATTCAAAAAATGTATTCCAGAATTACTTTAAAAATTGAACGAGCTTTTAAAATTTGAGTTTTTTGTCTGCATTGAGAAAGCTTATACCTTTGAGATATAAAGGGAAATTGTTAAAAGATAAACTGAGGCGTATTTAAAATTTTAAGATTTCAATTAAGCAAAAATAGATCCAAGTCAGGCAGAGAGAAGCAAAGCAAGGGAATTATTTGACTATAGCTTAAGTGGTTGCATTGCTTGGGAAAGTCTCATTGGTTATTTGTGATTGGTTACCTTTAGGTTTATGATTTCTTAACATTGATGTTTACTCACTTAGGTTTTGTTTTGCTTAAGTAGGTTGCTAAGCTATTAGCACCAGCTCAGTCTAATGGTCTCCTTGTTAAATTAATTGAATGAAATTTTGAGGAATTATGGTGAAGCTACCATATTAACCAATTGCTAAATCGTTATTAAATGTAATTTTTGTATCTCTAAACTTGAATGTATAATTGGGAAAGGAAAATAATCTCACTAAGTCAATAACAGACATATGTGATCCAACACTTCCTTTCAAAGTGGTTCAGTTTATGGATGCCAGATCCCGTTGTGAGTCAGGTTGTTAGCACAAACTAGTAGGTATGGCCTGAGTAACCCACTATGTTTAACAAAGACACTACTATCAAATGGGAAATCCCAAGAGTTTAGGAGTGACCTGTAGGAAGCTGGAAGAAAGGCCAGTCCAATTCTTCATTATACAAAATTATATATCTGATAAAGGTCGTGTCCAGAATATATATACACATAGATACAAGCAACAAAAAGATAACCCAATTGAAAAATAGGCAAAGGATTTGAATAGACGTTTTTCAAAGGACTTATACAAAGACCAATAAGCACCAATAAGATACCTGGTATCACTACTTCATCCCTCCTCTTGGTTATATGTTACTGAATTTTATTTTGTTAATATTTCACTGAAGATTTTTAGTATTAAAGCTATTTCTTATTGAATATTGAACTTATGCCCAGAAGCTATACTGGAATCTCAATTATTTATTTATTTATTTTTATTCAGGTAACTTTGGTTTACATCATTGTGTTTCAGAGGTTTATGATCTCCCCTTCAGGTTTTACCACACCATACTCACAAAGCACCCACAGTCCATCCCCATCTTTTAAATTTCATTGTGTTCCTTCCCCACTTTGTTCCCTGAGGTATAAGAATGCAAAGGCAACAAGATCTATCTCCCATACTCTGGCTCTATTTGTGTTTTCCAAGCCTTTACCAGGGAGCCCTGTCCTTTGGAAGGAATTAGGTAAATGTCACACTTTGACCCTCATTTAGTTCCTTGACTCTACTACCACCATTTAGAATCTGAGGGATGGGAAGGACAGTTGATGGGTTTAGACCTCCAGTAGGCCCAGCACTGTAGGATTAAGTATACTTTGCCTTCACCACACAGTCTCCATGACTGATTTCTCCTTGTTCTTCAAGAGTTGTCAAATGCCACCTCTGCTAGACCATGTCCCAGAATTTCTCCTTTCTAATCCTAGATTTAACTCAGATGCATCTGCCACATGTCCCTCCTGTACTTATGCATATCTCTGTAATCAGCACATTTATTACATGATATTGTTATGACATGCACACAAGATAGTGTGGGAATTAAAAATATGGACATTTGCGTCAATGTCTGGATATAAATTCTGGCTTTATTTCTTATATGTTATGTGACTTTAAGTTTCTAAAATTCTGTATGCCTCAGCTTCTTAATTGATAATATGATAATTTTTCTTACCTAAAGTTGAAAGAGCTATATAGCAATTAGCATTATGAGTTTAACACATAGCAATTAAGCAATAAATATTAACTATTGTCTTTCTAATTTCTAGTTTATCCAGAGGGTAGCAGACTTCTTGAGGACAAAGAACTTTATCTTATTCCTTTGTCATTGTCCAGTATTAATAAATGTGATTGGCACACAGCAGATGCTCAACAATGTTTTGCTGATTTTTGAATACTGACAAAATCAAAAAGACTTAGTCTCAGAGAGAAGGCTAAAAAAACAAACTTCAGTCCATCTCTAAATACCTAGTTCATTTTGCTTCTCTCAGGAGTCCGCGAGGTGAGCATCCTTTTGGACTATCCATGGTGCTGACCTTTGCCTAACTGGCCTAAGTAGGCAGAGCCTGCCTGACCAACAATGTGAGCCATATCCTGTACTGCTCACTGACTGCTGCACCCCCAGGCTGACTGAGCATGTTGTCATCTTGACGGGGCTAGTGACCAAGGCCATTTAGAACTCCCCCAACTCAACTGACTTCCTAAATCAGTCACTGGATCCTTCTTCCCTAAATCCTACCCCTTTCAACTGGCTTCTCATGACACTGACCACAAAAGTAGTTAACTTTCTTAGCTATTCCCATTCTCTCCCTATCTTTTCCTAATGCCTTAGATCCCTACTATTTTGTTGATCTTCTTTTTATTCACTTCTCTCCTCCAACTATGATTTTAAAAACTCACATTTTGTGTCCACTTCATAATTAGTGGTCTTCTTGCTAAAACCCTTTAGAGTTGGTGTCGTATTTTATCGCAATGCAGACAGAAAGACTTTTCATATGCTGGGGCTGTACACTGGGCCCCTGATATCTATTGTTTAAAGTAAGTTCAAACACAAATTCCTGAAACCAAAGCTGAGGATGGGGCATGTGTGGTGGTGGGACTGGGGGAGGGGGGAAGTGTTTAAAACCCAGGTGAGAACTGCCTCAGGGATGAACTTTGTTTCTATTACTGACTTACATGAGGGCAGATGTGGCTAAAGAGATGGGTTTTTTTTTTGTTACCGACAAACTGCTGGAAAGACCTCCAAAGAAGTAAGGAAACATTCTAAGTTTTTTCCCTCCATTGACCTACTTAAAAGAAACTCAGCTCAATCCACACAGACATAAATCATCACCATCTTTGAGGAAGACTGAGAGCACTTACAACTGCATTCCTCACAAATTTGGCTTTGTCCAGGTCCTGAACTGAAACCAGGTTCAGATGCAACAGGATTTGAACTTCTGTGACAGTGGATGCTGAGGGTGGAGGGAGCCCCAGTTGCTAAGCCAGCTTCTAACTATTTACATGATCACAAGCAGTTACAAGAATTTTTCTGAAGGTAAATAATATTTACAGCAACGTTTGCTATTTACCTTAATTTAAGTATTGCAGGAATTTTTATAAAGTTTAATTTTGTTTTCCTTTTTAAAGCTAACACTACTTGGAACCAGGCATTTTCTAAGAGTTACACATATATTAACTCATTCAATTTCCAAAGAACCCAATCGTCCTATATACTATTATTATGCCCCCAAAATTAAGTAACTTGCCCAAAGTCACACAACACAGCTAGGAAGCGACTATGTTCTTTAAGTTGTCCCTCCAGACTCCTTTCTGATTTTGAAAGGGAATTATGTGTGGTGGAACCATCTTTCTAGGGATGCAGGAACTGGGAATCTTCATTCTTTAAAATACATTTAAAACAAATGTCAGTAACTCCCTAAAGTAAAAATAGGGATACATCAATAAAGATAAATTCAAGGCAACTGGGTAAGCTGTCAGTTTGTGAAGTGACAGCCTTCAGGGGTGCCTCTTTATTCACTTACTGTTTCTGGAGTGCAGTGATGTAGCTTTCTCCACTTCTGCCCTCCAGATATATTAGACAACTTATAATCACAAATGATCACATTATAAAACTTATAATAGCATTTCGGTGTAAAGAATTAGACCTGAATTGTAACTTCTGAACATTCATCAAATTATCCCTTATGATTTAATTTTGAAAAACATGGAATTTTATCTGATTGAAAACTCTGCCAAATCACTCCATCATTTGCCTATATTTACTTGCTATAGTTTCTAAAATTGATCTTGCAAAATGGTCTCTTATCTCTACTAATGCTGAAATTGACCTCCTGCTCCTTCTCACTCCCTTAACTTAGGTCATATAAATTGTTTTGGGCTAGCTGCGTCATCAGTTGGCTTGGCTGATCACTGAGTCCATTATTCTGGGGTTACCTTCACCCTCTTGTTCTCTCCTAGTTCCAGGTCTATTTATTTCTTCCCAAGAAATTTCTCTTCCCAAATAACAGATGGTGTCACTCATATATTGAATACTGAGAAGCCAAATGGAGGTTCAGATAAAGTCAAACCAACAACTAACCCTAGAATGCTGATTATAGAATTGAGACTATTGGGGGGGGGGGAGAAGAGAGGGTGAACAAGAGAAAGGAAGGGATGAGAAAAATGGATTTCATGGTGGAAGTGGGTATCTTGGTGTTGGGTGTGTGGGGTATGGTTAAAACACCTGAAGGGGTAGATCCTATACTTCTAATATACACTGTTACCTCAATTTAAAAAAAAATTTAGTAGTATAATAAAAAAGATAAAGAAATCTATCTCCCATTCATGTCTTCAGTAATTTTCTTCCTCCTTCTCCTTTTTCCACAGGAAAATCCATCCCACATATGTTCTTCAGTCTGCTTATAAACCAATCAACAAAATGTTACCCCTCTTTTTTGCTACTGTAACCCCAGAGTCTAGAGCAGCACCTATACTTGAGTAGACAATCAATACTTGTCTGTTCAACTAATGAAGAACTGAAGGGGATGAAAGTTGTGATTAATCAAAAGTATCTTCCATACAGCTATCTCAAGGAGAAAAAAGAAACATGAAGCCCATTTATTAAAACTTTCCTATTAAATTAGCATTAACAATCTTTTACCTGATTACTTAAAATTCATGCTTATTGAAAAGTATTTTCAAACTGTCAAACTAATGATTTTAAAGTATTGAGTATTCCACTACATCCCCATCTACTTAAATTTGTTTATCCTTGACATTCAGCATTCGACATACATTTTAAAAAGCTTCTTTCTTATTCAATTGTGTTGCTTTTCTGGCTATGTAAGAGTTACCAGTATTAGAATATCGTTCTTATTCATTGCAATGTAGAGAATTTTAATTATTTTCAGTGTGACATGGCTTTTATGAAGTACCTAGAAACGTAAGTGCCTCTCTTAACTTTGTTTCCATGGGGAAATGCATGTCAAATAACCAGCTGATATACAGGCTCTGAGAATACAAGCCATTTGTACATCATTGGCTGCCTGGAACGGCGAGGACCTGTGATTTTCGTCACACAATATGGAGCAGCAAAGCAGTTAAATATGGTTTTTGATTCCATGTGACCACCTCTTTCCCAAGCACAGATGTTTCAAGGCTTCTGTGAGCTGATGGAAGAATGGAAATTCTCCAATAACCAAAAAGTCACAAAAAATCAATAAAGTGAAATAGTCATTAAATTCCTTAAGAACTTTGGTACATCAGTCCATCCAAAGAAAATTTTATGGGACAATGTGAAGAAACAGATTTTTTATAATTTTTTTTTCTGACACAAGGCATAAATCTATAAAAGAATGCTAAGAATTCACAGGAGCTGAGTAGCAACAAAACTTGACCTAAAGGCAATCTTGCTACAAAATGGAAAAAGGAAGTGGAGAAAAGTTCCAACTATAGCCCATTACTATCTAAGTTATCCTAAGCAGATAATACAAATTAAAACTAATGAAGTTATTAGGATGAATATATAACTTGGATGATTCGGGGGGAAGGTTTGTTTAATAGCAACTTAACTATTCCTACAGGAATTTTTCCAATGAGCTACCAGGATTGATTTAAATATCTGTTCAAAACAAGTTTTGTATATGTCCCTCTTTTTATAAGGTAAGAGAAGTACAGGATAACATAGCCAATAAAAAGGGACACCAAGTATCAAAACAATATTTTTGGCAAAAAATGAAATAAATGTAAAACAAAGATTAAAAAATAAGTAGTTCTAGAATAACTGAAATTAAAGTAGCGCTCCTATGTGATTTTTTTTTTTAAATATGGAATGCTTCACGAATTTGCATGTCATCCTTGCGCAGGGGCCATGCTAATCTTCTCTGTATTGTTCCAATTTTAGTATATGTGCTGCCGAAGCAAACACTCCTATGTGATTTCTAAAAGCCACACTTAGCTACCACGAAAGATACTGTCAGGTGGCAACTTCAGCAATGTCCCATGTGTAATCTGAAACACAGAGGGCAGGGAGAGACAAAGAAGAATGATGACTACACTGTATTTTGGGAGGTGGCAGATTTAATAGCAAGAGGCCTTGTCTTGGGTGGCCCCCAAACAAGAGAGTTTTCCATACCTGCCTGCCAAATCTTAAAAGTTTATATAGAGGTTTTAACTGGATTTAATCATGTGCACACCAGATGGTCTCAACTCTGGGAGCAGGAAAGGCAAGCAGAATACACATTCCAAGAAGAGGGGAGGGGTAAGAAGCCTGCAAATGCCCAGGTCCAGCTGATAGGTCAGCAGGCGGTCACATTCTCTTGATAGCTTTCCCCAATAGATACCTAGAAAAATTAAAGAATGACCTCATTTCTGAGACTGTTTCTAAGATCCACAAATACAGACATAAGAAAAAGATTAAAACTAACAAAACATGGGTTTGTAAAATAGAAAACTAGGAAGCATGGAACATCTGGAAATAATGGGTGAAAACAGAATGCCAAAAGGAGGACATTCAAAGAAACTATGAAAAGACCAAACTTAGGTTGAACGTTTAGATACAAGAAAACTTACATAAATCCATGATCTACCCCGCGGTGGCTGCTGCTACCCATGGCAGCAACGGGAATAACCTTACATCAGAGGAGTGACACACAGAAGACTCTGTGATGCTTAAATCATGAGGCCCCTCTACACTCATTCATGTTGTAGTTTGAGCATATGAAACAACAGAGAGCTCAAGACAACAGTATTGACAGCTCTTCTGACTTCACTAACTTTTGTGGAGAAATTTCTTATTGGGGTTTGGTGGTAGAAAACCTATTTTCCTATTGGGAAAAAAAGCCAGTAGCTTGTAGGACTCCTAGAATACAAGGGCCTATACCAAATGTCCACAGGGAGCAGAGAGCTTCATTCAGTGCATGCACCAAAGAGGACGTCAAGGTAACAACTCCACAAGGGTGACAATATTAAGTAAAAATTCCAAATTCCATTGACTTCACTGTAGTTGATTTTTTTTTTTCAATAACCAGTAAATCTAACTTCTACCTAGGGTAATCATAAGAATGAATCCCTAATCCAACAGGCCAACTGAACAATATTTTGTCCATGCATGTCCTATCAGTTAGGATGCTTTTAATAGCAAGCAATAGAAAAATCAGACTTATGGCTAAACTATAAGGCTATAATAGTTCACTAAGAAACTCATGAAGGCAGACCTAAGATTGATTCAGATAGTTCGATTTTTGTCATCAAGAACCCCAGCATTTTCCATCCTCAACTTGACTGCTCTCGGTAAATTGGTATTATCCTCATGGTCTCATTTTTTCCAAATATCAAACTTTCACATTACAGCTTTCAAATATAAAGTGGACAAAGATGACTTTCTCTTTGCATGCTTTTCTTATCAAAAAGGAAACATTCCCCTGAATTTTCCAACATATTCTTCAATTTCTTTGTTCAGAACCAGGTCTCATATTCATCCTTACACTAATCACTTTCAAGGAGGAAGCAAGTTGCTATGACTGGCTTAGATGGCTCAAACTATTAGTTAGATGCATTGCAGCTAGAAGGAAGTTGGGATTCTGTTATCAAGGAAAGAAAAGGAACTTGTGTAAACTGGCCTTAGGCAAAATCTTTCTAAATGCAGAAAGGACTTTTAAGTATCCTCCTAACACTTTTTTTTTTAATCTATAATTTGAAGGCATTATGACCTTGCTTCTCTGAACCTGATTTTTTAACTACCTGCATCAGGATCACTCAGGATGTTCAGATTAAAATTATTTTCTCTCTGGAATTTATGCTCAATTTTTCTGTGAACCAAAACGGCTCTAAAAATAGTCTTAAAAAAAATGAATCTAGATATAGGCCTTACACCCCTCAAAAAAAGAAACACACACAAAAAAACCAGGGCCTCCCTGGTGGCACAATGGGTTAATAAGCCCAGCACTGTGGAGCTGTCAGCAGCTGTGGAGTGAGATTGATGCCCAGCTGGGGAGATTCCCACATGGCGCAGCAGACCTCTCCTGCCTCCTCTGCTGCTGCCCTCAGCAGTGTATTTTCGGTCAATCTGCCTGTTCTGCTCCCCACTCTGTCTCTGGTGAACCCTCTCACCGCCCCACACCTCTGGCCTGCACCCCAGCTTGTATGCATAAATAAAGCTTAAAAAAAAAACTTCAAAATGGATCATACATCTATAAATGCAATATGCAAAACTATAAAACTCCTAGAAGATAACAGAGAAAATCTAGATAACCTTGAGTATGGTGATGACTATTTAGATATACTAGCAATGGCACAACCCATGAACAAAACACTTGATAAGTTAGATGTCATTAAAATGTACAACTCCTGCTTTGTGAAAGACACACTTGAGAATAAGAAGACAAACTACAGACTTGGAGAAAATGACTGCAAAAAGATATAATAATAAAAGACTGTTATCCGAAATATATAAAGAACACTTAAAACTCAACAATAAGAAAATGATCAACTAGAGTGAAAAAATGGACAAAGACCTGAACCTCACCAAGAAGATATACAAAACGTAAATAAGCATGAAAAGATGTTTAGAATCATGTCATTAAAGAACTACAAGTTAAAACAAGATACCAATATATATGTACTGGAATAACCAAAATCCAAAATATTGACATCAGCAAATGATAGTTGTGGATCAATATGAACTCTTATTCATTGTTGGTGGGAATGCAAAATGGAGTAGGCACTTTGAAAGACAGTTTGACAGCCTTTTACAAAGCTAAACATACTTTCACTATAAGACCCATCAATCATGTTCCTTTATGAATTGAAATGAACTGAAAACTATGTCTGCACAAAAACCTGTACAAGGATGTTTATAGTAGCTTTATTCACAACTGCCCAAACCTGGAAGTAAAATGTCCACCTGTAGATGAGTGGATAAACTGTGGTAGATCAAGACAATGGAATATATTTCATTGCTAAGAAGTAGTGAGCTATCAAACTATATAGAGATATGGAGAAAACGTAAGTGCTGTTACTAAGTGAATATAAACCAATCTTAAGAGGCTATATACTGTATGCTCAAATAAGGTGACATTCTAGAAAAGACAAAATATAAAGATTGCAAAAAGTCAGTGGTTTCTAGGGGTTAAAGGAGAGGAAGGGATGAATTAGAGCACAAAGAATTTTTAAGGCTGTAAAACTTGTCTGTATGACGCTATAGTGGTGGCTAGATTGTGACCATTTGTTCAAACATACAGAATGTACAATGTCAAGAATGAACCCTAAAATATAGGAGTCTTGAGTGATAATTATATGTCATGTAGGGTAATCAGTTGTAATAAACTTACTACCCTGCTGAGGGAGTGTTGATTTTGAGTGAGACTGTACATATGCAGGCAGGGGTATATTGAAACTTACATATAACTTTCTGCTCAATTTCTGTGAATGTAAAACTGCTCTAAAATGTAAAGTTTATTTAAAAAAATTAAAGGTTCCTGGGCTTCACAACAGATCAACTGAGTCAGAAAGCATCTTGGAAAAGGGTGATCTAATGAAAATTATTTTTAGCAAATTTCTTTGGAGTCAAGATTATTAATCTAGAGAGAGTTGAGAGAGGGGGAGAGAAAACAAAAAAGGAGATGAGGACAGAAATGAACACTCACTTAGGAGCTCTTCGTACCAGCCTCAGAGATTGGGGTTAAGCAGAGCTAGAGTAGATCTAACTTTAAAACTTCCTAAAATGATTCTGAGGGAACAATGTCCCTAATTCAGTCAGGGAGCTTCAGGGAAGTGAGATTGTTTTTTTGAAAGTAGCTTGAAACCGAAAAGGTTAAAAACACACATAGTATTTCTCATATAGAAATATTAATGTCAAATACTGATTTCACTCATATGTGGATTACATAGAAACAAAATAAACTGGCAAAACTAAACCAAAACCCTCTTAGAAAAGCGACTGCAGAATTGAGGATACTAGAGGGGGATGGAGGGTGGGAATAGAACAAAATGTGGAGGAGGCCCAGTAGTCTAGGATAAAGTACTATAGGTGCTTCATGGTTGGTGTGTAACATACATCTGAGCAGGTATGAACCTGTTCCCCTAAATCATATACAGTGTTATAAATCATTGTTACTGCAATAAAGGGGGGAAGAGGAATATGTCAATGTGAAAAAATAAAAAATTACAGTCAACGGTAATGGAGGTTTTGAGCAAAAAGGACAAAATAATGAAAGGATTCTTCCTCCAGAGCACAATAATTATTTCTATAAGACTGTCCTGCTATGTGTTATGTGTCTCATGAAGTCATGCAGGTGCATGTTATCCACCATGATTTCATGGAAACAAGGCAGATGACATTATCTTTAGGGATTTAGATTCAGAAGAATATTAGGCAGTAAAACTCTAAAATGAAAATTAGCAGAGAGTTGCCACAACATAAAACATTAACTATTGACTGGCAAAAACAATTGGCAGGTATTTGGAATAAAATCAGTTCAATCAATGGATAAGGAAAAAATGGATTTTTAATGATGACGTTCAAAATCAATCATGTCAGTTAATATGCTCATGAAATAGTAACTATGTGGTAGGGTAAACATATAACTTACTACCCAAAACAGGACACTTTTGAATGAATGAGGCTTTTAACAAAAATGCCAAGAAAACAGGTGTAGACCAGCTGTTGCAGGCAAACCAGAATAACTCCCCAATGATAATATTCTGGACATTAACAAACCTAACAACGATCATACATACTAACTACAAGAATCTAAAGAGGCACAGACCTTAATTACAAAGTTAGAAAACACAGATTGATTTATTCTAGTTCCTTTCTCTCTCCATCCATAGTCTTGGTATGGAACATCAAGTAGCACTTCTAAAATTACACAGTACAGCAATAATGAATATTGATCTTAGAACTTAGCAAAGGTCAATATTAATTTGTAGACGACACTGGATTCAATCTAGTCTTTACTCTAGAATTCATGCAGTGGGCATTGTTACATCAGTCTCATTATCACTACTACTGTGGCAAGAGGCTCAAACTTGGACAAACTGTCAGAAGTTTTCATTCTCTCCTGTTTTAAGAAACAGTATGCCTCTATATGAAAACTGAAGCCTAGTGTGTCTTTTTTTTTTAAAGATTTATTTATTTATGCATACAAGTTAGGGTGCAGGCGAGAGGTGCAGGGTGGTAAGAGGATTCACTAGAGACAAAGTGGGGAGCAGAATGGACATATTGACTTAAGTACACTGCTGAGGGGAGCAGTGGGCAAGGCAAGAGAGGTCTGCTGTGCCATGTGGGAATCTCCCTGGCTGGGTATTGAACTCATGCTCTGGACAGCTTCACAGTGCTGCGCTTAACCTGTTGCACCACCACGGTGGACCCCTTAGTGTGTCTTGATTATGGAAAAAAAAAATTTTTTTCATTGGGGTTTCTAGAGGTCGGTTTTTCTTTTTTCTAATTCAGTAAAGATTTACAGGGTTGGGGAGGTATCAACTGTATGCTATGCTTTTTTCTAAATGAAAGTTTATATAAAGCAGAGGAGAAATGTACCAAATGATCATGATTTCAAGGAAAAGTATTGTCTAGTCATTTGTAATCTTTGAGAAGAGCAATTTACAAACCTGAATGCACATGAGAATTATCTGGGGGGGCCTTTAAAAAAAATTCTGGACCCTACCACATAAAAAAGTGTGCATGAATGTTCACAGCAGAACTATTCACAATAGCCCAAACTGGAAACAATACAAATGTGCAGCAACTGATGAATGCATATGTTATCTATGTAACAATTATTTTCATCAATAAAAACACGAAGAACTGTTAGAACATGGATGAACCTTGCAAAAAGGATGAGAAATATGAAGGAAGTCAGATACAAAAGAACACATATTGTACAATTTAATCAAACAAGCACATCTACAAGGACAGAAAGAAAACCTAATGGCTGTTGGATTTGAGGGGAGGAATGTAGTAACTGCTAATGGGTAGGGTTTGTTTTCAGGGTGAGCAAAATGTTCTAAAATTGATTGTAATCATCAGAGAAACACAAATAAAAACCACTTCCACACATACCTGCTGGAATGGCTATTATCAAAAAGATAAGAGGTAACAAATGTTGGTAGGTTGTGGAGAAAAGAGAATCCTGTGCATGGCTGATGGGAATGTAAACGGTGCAACCACTATGGAAAGCACTATAATGGTACCTCAAAAAATTAAAAATATAACTATCATATGATCTCAAAATCTCACTTCTGGGTAGACATAGTCAAAGAAAATGAGATCAGTTATCTCAAAGACATTATACCTAATGTTATAACACAACCCTAAGTTTGATATCTGTAGTACATGCCCAATCAACGGCATCTTTCCTGCCAATCTCCATGGCATCTGTGTGAACCTTATGAATGGGATTCTGCTACAACTTTCCCTTAAACACTCAGTAATCTGGTTGGAAATAATCCTCACTCAGAAATGCAGTTTAGCAATACTGAAATTCTTCCAAATTTGGAGCAGGTCTGACCTCCAGCAAACTGGCTGGCTGACACCTTGCTTAATGTTAGATAATCTATCTTGTAATGGCCCATCTTGTCATTTACCAGACACTGTATTGCCACTATCTGGACATACTGCTCCAGAAACCCATACCTGCCTAAATGCTGATGTTGGCCTGGCCAAGAAATATAAGACATTACCAGTAACAGCTGGTTCCTGCAGCATTCTCTGGAATGGGCATAAGATTCCTGGATTCATCTGCTTGCTGGGCTGCCAGTAAGGTTACAGCATTACCTTTGAAAGCTTGTTAGAAAGAATATGAAACATTTACAATTATAAAGAGTTAATACTGTTTTAAAAGTAATGTTCCTTTTAAATTTAAGAGTAAATTCCAACCAACCCTTTTTTGAGACATTTTTGAGCATTTCACTACATGTTAATATTTTTACAGGATGAATAGTGGAATCAATCAAACTATACCAAACTATACCCAACTCCCAAAGGGTTGGGACTCAGAGGGTTGAACTGTGAGTGACCTGAATAACCAACCATTTATCATCTTTGGGAGAGTGTATTAACTCTTGGATCCAGAGGTCACTGTTCGGGTCACTGTGGAATATAATCTAAAAGGGAATTAGAGATATGTTCATCAAATGTGGGAATGTTATCTAACAGGGAATAATACAGGATGAGAAATGGGACAGAAAGCCTTCATGCAAGATCATATGATTAGAAACAAAAAACACAGATATGAGAAGCCAGGTTGTAAGTGCTGTACAAAACACTCAGGGACACAGTTGAGCACATCTAACCCTAAACAATCAGGGAAAGAGCACTGTTATCGATCAACAAAGCTATAAGGTTCAATACTGAGATAATCAAACATTTGGTGTATCAGTTAATAGAAAGGCCCAAAATGATTAAGTTCAATTCCATGTATTCTGTAAAAGCAGCAAACTTAGCTCCATAATCAATCTAAAAAATAGCAATATCCAGACAGTTGAAAATAAGTTATCTCAAAGAGGTTACAACTATCATTAATTAATAACATTTAGATAAATAAAATAGAAAAAAATCATAATTTATAACAAGCATTCATTAAATGTTTATTGCTTGAATGAATGACAAAGAATTTTATCCAACAATGTACTGCTTAAAACTGTGACATTATTTAATTTTCAAATTTCATATGATCCTATTCTATCTGTGCCCTAGTGTCTTAAGTCTGATAATCCTATTTCCTGCCCAAAATTCTTACCATAGTTAATAAACTGGTGGCATTATAAAATCATTTTGGTTGTGATGAGAAGGTTATATTCCTGCTAGACATTTCACCTGGTAGCAACAAATAAAAATATGAATTAAATTTTTATATCACTCTGTAAAACTTCATAAATTATTTTCTACCACTTTAGGCTTTCTTTAGAAGGCTTTAATTTTATGTGAAGTTTACCATCCATGAAATTTTCTAATAATATAACAGAAGTCTTAATATTCAAAAGTGCTTATACTTTTAAAAGTCTGGATATCAGGAACCTGAAACAGACTTTCTACAGAAAGGCCTGCCTCCAATCACAATAAACCATGGTCATGATTTTATGTTCAGAACACACAATGATGGGTGGTTACTGGAGAGTTGTTTTGTACAGCTAGTGATCTTAATTCCTCATTTTTTGTTCAAAAATGTTGTCTTCATTTGAATCAGGAAGAGGAGTCCGTAATTTCTTCCATTTGAAACTCTTCTGTCCACTTTTGCAGGTCTTTTACATCATTTATCATCCATAACTCTGCAAAACACTTTAGTCTGTTCCTGAAGGAAATAAAAAATACCATTTATTTTATAAATAAAATTTTGGGACATCTCACTGAAAGCAATGAAAAGTCTATGATAGTAGAAAACCGGGCAGGGTGCTGGTTAGGAAGCTGTGTCAGCATTAGCCCTGAGGTGACAAGCATTTTAGTGCCTGTCTTGATAATCAAAAATCAAGGGACTCAGGCTGTTATTAGCATTGCTGTCACCAGGGAAGGCAAAGTCTGGCTTCCTACCCCCTTCTGACAGACTGAGCCAGAGGCTGTGTGCTTACAGGATAAAAAATAAAATTGATTTAATAAAGTAAAGTAAGCTAATGAAAGAGTAAAACACCAACATAATACGCACCTATTTTCTTCTGTGAAAAAGCATACCAGTTAAGTGTTTAGGGTCTGGAGTCAGACTGTCTGAGTTCCAATTATTGCTCTACCACTAACTAACTGTGTGACCCTGGTTTCCTGGTCAATTTCCTACCCTTACTTGGCCTCACTTTTCCGAACTATACCATTGTGATAACAATAGTACCTATTTCACAAAGTTGCCATAAGGAATCAGTGAATTAATGTATGTGAAGCAGTAGTTACAGTAACTGGTACAGTGTCTAGACTACTGCAAAAATGACTACAAAGATTTGTTTCTATACACAGTAGGCATTCAATAAATCTCAGGTATTAGAACCCAAGTGAATGCAGAAGATTTTTTTTGGTTTCTTTGATGGAAGTGATGTGATAAACACTTTTTAATAAAAATGTAAAACCATGAATATTGTATCCTGATAAATCATCAGATTTTATCCTAATGAAATCTCTTCCTACGATTCTCTGTCTTGTCAAGATAACTTTTTTAATTTCAAAAAGTCACACATTAGTTGGAGGAGTTAAACTATTTATAAATAATCTGAATTTTATTGCTCTCACTTTATATATTATATAACACCAAGTGTAAATTATCATATTTTAGTGTCATTTTGCGTATGTATTTTTTGTTCTAGTTTCTTGAGGGAAAAAGAATAAGGCAACAAAGAGGACTTAAATTTCTCTTTGGACTTTGTAAAGAACAGAGAGCTAAGCTTATTTTTAAACTCTCATAGACAATTACTTTTCTCTGGAAAAATTTTATATTAATCTATCTTGTACAAAATACTTAGAAATAATCTGTTGCTGAGTACATAATCTGCTCCTAATTTGGCATTGTGGAAATGATCCAGAAGAGAATGTCAACAGACTAAGCTACACACCATTCGTTGTATTCTAGCACTTTGGATTTGGTCAAACACCATGTACCATTGTAAGATGTGAAGTGCAAGGCAGAACCACAAGAAGAAAAAAGCAGAGAAAAAGAAATTGATTGCGTAACTGTCCTGCAGTATATAGGTTGACAACTGTTTCTTTAGTATGAGCTACTAATATTTCAATATTCGAATTTAATAATGATTTCTAGAACTTAAATACATTCGTATGGTATGGTGGCCAGTCAACATTTCTCTTTGACCAACAATCTGTTCCATCGTGGTTTACACAGTTATTAGTCAGGGCAGATCAGACCACCAGGTAGAGCAGAAAGAGAGGAGGAGCTTATGGTGCATTATAATATAAGCTTCTAGATGGGAAACAAAGGCTATAATTTATTACTTGTCAGTATGATGTATTTTCCTAGGAAGGTCTTCTTTCCAAAGTATATCACAGATATAAAGATTAGTTTATACTGACTACATACTTGTTAGATATCAAGGATAAAAGATGCCATTCTAGACAACAGAGAAAACCCAGTTTAAAATGAAAAATTTGTCAAAATTCACAAAGTAAGTGACCTATGGAGATCGATGATAGTTACATTAGTATACACTGCTGTTGTGTTCATTCCTGTCCTGGAGGAATTCTTAATTTCTGAATGTAATCACTAAATATCTCTAAAGGCAAGATATGAATAAAAGAAGGACTCTAAAGATTTTAAATACTGAAGTTTCTTTTAACCATTTTTTTCCTGTATAACTAAAGGTTTTAAGTAATGAATGTGCTCCTGCACATTAAAAAGTTAACTTAATTCTGTAGAAAGTGATCTAAAAACCACCTTAGCAATTTGAAGAAGATTTGACTAGAGAAGACGGACTGCATGCACATGAGCTTTTGCCAAGAACTGTTTTCATTTTAATTGTAATTAAATGTTTCAAAATAGTTGAAGGGGTGCTTAAAGCTAGACACAATGTTCATTTACAGGACAATCTTCTTCCTTGGACAATTTCTGAGAATTTATTATAAAACAAAAAATGCAGTGCAGTCATTCTGACCTTTTCATAGTTACTAATGCTTCCAGCTCTTCTGACTTGCTAGCAGCTTTCTTTAAAACTTCTCCAGGAACATCTGCTAATTTAGCCACATTTAATCCGTAACTCCTTGCAGCAATTCCTCTGGTTATTTGATAGAGAAAAGTGACAAAATCGGGGACGACTTCTTTGTCTACAATGTGAAGTTAAAAAAAAAAGAGGTAAAGATAACCATATTTGAACCATATTTCTAGAGTATTCAAGAAAATATTTAAGTTTTTGTAACTTGACTCTAATAAAATTAACTTAAAAAAACAAATCCATTGGTTCTAATTAATCACCTGTTAGCTCCTTTTACCAATTTTACATATCTAAAAAGAGGGTAAATACAGTTTTGAATATACTTTTGCAGTTAGGATTTCTCTTTTAGTTCACTAAAATGATTTTTAACAATGATTCCTTGCAAGCTAAGACACAGTTTTATGCTGCTTTCTGAAAAATTTGAATTGAGCTTCTATCTCAAGAACAAAATGATCAACCATCCAGACTTTAATTTGTCTTTGACTGATAAAGTTTGAGATAATTTAAAACTTCAGAGCTTAGTTACTTCTTAAATATTGTAAATGTGTCCTGATACTGGTTCTCAACTCTGAAAATATGTATTTCAAATGTGTTCAAACTGGTAACATTATTTCAAAAAGATACATGTTCTAAAAAAAATGAGAATGGTTGGTAGCCTCTTTGTGGGTAAAAGCAGTGATATGCCATGTCATGCTCTCTGTTACTTTGGCCCTGTAAAAGCAACCACATAAGCTCTTACTCCTGTTCTCCACCCAGAACCACATGTCAAAGGCTAGAAAAGACTAGTATAGTTTCCTCAGTAAATAACTATTAGATTTTTTTAAAGTAATGCTCCCAGTAGAGAGTTTAAAAATAACTTTTTTGTCTTTAGGTGTATTTTTTTTTTTTTTAAGATTTATTGATTTATGGGCCTCCCTGGTGGCGCAGCGGTTAAGTGCTGCACTGTGGAGCTATCGGCAGCAGTGATGCGAGTTTGATGCCCGGCCGGGGAGATTCCCACACAGTGCATCAGACCTCTCCTGCCTCACCCACTGCTCCCCTCAGCAGTGTATTTCCGTCGATCTGCCTGTTCTGCTCCCCACTCTTGCCTCTGGTGAACTCTCTCGCCGCCCCACACCTCTGGCCTGTACCCCAGCTAGTATGCATAAATAAATAAGTCTTTAAAAAAAAAGATTTATGCATACAAGCTAGAGTGTAGGCCAGAGGTATGGGGGGTGGGGTGAAAGGATTCACCAGAGACAAGAGTGGGGAGCAGAACAGGCAGATCGACAGAAACACACTGCTGAAGAGGAGCAGTGGGCAAGGCAGGAGAGGTCTGACGCGCCATGTGGGAAGCACCATGGCTGGGAATCAAACTCGCGCTGCACTGGCTCTGTCTGGACAGCTTCATAGTGCTGCGACTTAACCTACTGTGCCACCAGGTAGGCCCTGTTTTTTAGGTGTTTTTTAAGTAACTTCTTTTTATTGAGTGGCACTGGTTTGCAGCACTGTGTGTGGTTTGGAGGTGTCAGCTTACACTTCTTCAGTTATGTTACCACTGCCAGGGCGCCTGTAATCCTCCACCATAATTCATTGGGCCACCACTCCCTTTGCTCTCCACTCCCTTTTCTCCTTCTGGTGATCTCAATTCAATGGTGTTTTTTTGGGATTATTTGGTTTGTTTTCATCTGTCCCTGTTTCTTTATATTCCACGAGTGAGATCATCCAGTATTTGAACAGTAACTTCTTGAAATGTGCATTCATGAGTGATAAATTTCTTGTTTATTAAATATCCTGGTGAACTAAGATTAACAGTTAAGATATGAAAATGGATGATGTTCAGTCTGCCCAAATCCCAGTCAGGAATGAAGGGCTTACTGCCCTGGCTATCAGGAAAACTGCTAGCCTACAATCCTTATCCGCATGCCTCTTTGGGAAATGTCTCAGCTGAGGAGAGCTGCTTCACCCATAGTCAGCCCCGTCTTGGGTAGCCCACATGCAGCGACTGGTTGCACTAGGTATAGCAGGGAGTCTTTAAAATGACCACCAAGATGCTGCCTCCTGGTGTTCATACCAAAAAGAGATCCTGTTGGATGTCATTCCCTCCCTTGGAGGATGGAATGGGCCCAGTGACTTGCTTCTAATGAATAGTATCTAGGAAAAATGAAGGAATGCCAGTTCTAAGTTACAAAGGATTGGCCTCTAACTTGCATGCTCTTGCTTGCTCTGTGAGAAGCCAGTTGCCATGTTGTAGGCTGCCATACAGAGAGGCCCACATGGACAGAAACTGATGTCTCCCATCAAGAGTCAGCAAGGGTCTGTAGGAGTGACAACAGCCATGTGAATGAGCTTGGAAGTAGATTTTCTGGGGCTTGCCAACAGCCTGTGAGAGGACTGAGAAGTGGATTGCTCCGGTCAAGCCTTGAATTGACTAGTGCCCCAATCAATACTTTGATTGTCACCTGTGAGAGATTTTGATGCAAAAGTTCAACCAAGCTGCCCCTGGATTCCTGAATCTTAGGGATTATGAGATAATAAATGTTTACTGATTTAAATTGCTATGTCTGGGCCTCCCCAGTGGCGCAGCGGTTAAGCGCTGCGCTGTGGAGCTGTCGGTAGCAGCGACATCAGTACAACGCCTGGCTGGGGAGAATCCCACATGGCACGACAGAGCTCTCCTGCCTTGTCTGCTGCTCCCCTCAGCAGTGTATTTCCGTCGATCTGCCTGTTCTGCTCCCCACTCTGTCTCTGGTGAACCCCCTCGCCGCCCCACGCCTCTGGCCTGTACCCCAGCTTGTATGCGTAAATAAATAAACCTTTTAAAAAAATAAATTGCTATGTCTTGGAATAATCTGTTATACAACAAAAGATAATAAAGAATATAAAGATCTGGCTCCCTCACCTCTAGCCTAGATAAAGCTAAAGGACCAGCTTGGTCTCAAAGATCTCTGTAGGGTTGACTGAAGCCCTATCTCTGTAACAGTCTAATACCACTCAGTTCTGCCCCCAGCTGTTGATCAGGGAAGCATTCAATAAACACTAGTGTGGAAATCTCAGCTATGCTTTTCAGCAAACCCAATGTGCCACCCATATACATACATGAATTAAAAGCTTTTAAAGAATGGGGATATGAAATGATGAAGTACAATAATTTATGACAATGCTGCAGACAGTTTAATCTTTTACAAATCTAAAGGACTTCAGAATTATGCTCTTATTATTAAACTCAATATAAGTTGTACTGTGCTGCAAAAATGTCCAAGGTGAACCATATTTGTAATAATTTCTGAGACCCTAATATACTACTTTAAGTTTATCAAGAGCTTTTTTCCATGCATTATTTCATTTGATAATGTATATGCATGTTTGCTTTACTAGGTAAAAAGTAAAAAGCCCAAAGACTGAACACAACAGTGTAAAAGGATAATGGAAATTTCCTTAAGCTCTTCAAAGAAATCAGCAATAGATAAATAATATCTTTTTAAGGGTGGGTGATGAGAGTGGGAGGTAAAAAGAATGCTGACACTCTGGACTCCACAGACAAAAACCTAATACTACAAAGCACCACTAACACATTTTGTCACCAAAAAAACTTAAAAAACACAAAGAACAAATGAGGAAGTAGGTGGGATTAGGTTAGGAAAGAAGTATGTAGAAGCCAGTGTCTGATAACCAGGATAATTTTTTGTTACTCTTCGATGCTCACAAGACCAAAAGTGAACAAGAAATAGAAAACAAGATGCTTCTCATCTTTAAAACAGAAAAATCACCTTCTTCATTTCAACGTGATTAGCTCTAACTGATCTTCCTACCTCCAGCCTCTCCTCTATAATCTGACCACCATACCAGTTTTTCTAAAATAAAGATTCTTTCATCTGTCCCTTCTTTACCTGTGCATCCATCCATCCTATGCAGATTAAATAATGTCTGAAGTCACTTTTAGGATTCATTTAAGGGTAGATAAAGCCAGGAAATTTGTCTAAGATTTTACAGGCAGGAATAGACTAAAACAGGTTTCTTTGCTGCTGGTCCAATGCCATATCTATCACATCAACAGATAAGTACAGTGTCTTGGAAGCCACCCTAAAGGCCTTTGGAACATTTTACTGACGACCTATGTAATGATTTCTGACTGTAGAACTGAGACTACCAAAGGGAGGGAAGGGTAGAGAGTAAAGGGGGGTGGAAAGAGCCCAGTAGCCCATGGTGGAGGTTTATGGGTGTGCTTTGATGATGGATGTGGGGTGGTGACATACATCTGAAGAGGTGTTCACACCCCTAAATCATATAGAGTGTTGTAAACCAGTACCTCAATAAAAAGTAATACAAATTTTTTAAAAGGGCATTTTACAAAGCTATGGGAGGCATATGGCATAGGAAGATTTAGCTATAGAATAAAATTTAAAAAATAAGAACAAGGCATTATTACATTCAAGAACACAGAAAAACTTAGAAAGAAAATGTACGTCTCCATGCCTAACACATAAGCAAGCAATACTGACTGGCGATACTAGTGAAAATGAAGACGACCCATGAGACAGAAAATGCAAAATGTGCTGGAGGACAGAGGCGGGAAGGTGGAAGACTCCCATCTAACACAGCGAAAAGTTAATCAACACCGTGTCAAGATGCAAAGACATAGAAAATAAGCACATTATTTTGAAAGATGGAAGAAATGGATGAAAATGTTGAAAGCGGTGCCTTGGGACTGGGCTAGGGAGAGGACATGGAGTGGAGGGAAGACGCAAATGACTGCTGCTTGTTAGCATAAGCCTTCTAGCCTCATTTAATTCTGAATTTATGTCCATGCATAACAATTTAAATCAATAAAATAAAATGCCAAAACACTTAAGCCGTGAGGCCTTGGATGAGTTCACAAATGCTTACCACTGAACCTTCCCTGCTGGTGAACTCTATTTTGTTTATCCCACTGGGTTTAGCATCTCCTGCCACTCTGAATGCAGATTAATAGATATGAAACTGCTTCCATGAGAGAATTTATGATGTGTTCTTTAAGACTGCATGGTGGTGAAAAACAAGAATTGCCTAACATTACATTTATCTTAGGTTTGGTGCTTTGTTTAATTTGGGCCAGTTGTCTGATTTCATTTTCAGATCCATCCTTGTTACCTTTCCAAAATAAAATTTGGACTCTGTAGTTCTTGGATAATGGATTTTCCAATGCAGCATACCAAATGCATAAACTATTATTGGTCCACAAACTGGTAGCTTAAAAAAATTACTACTGAGGGCCTCCCTGGTGGCGCAGCGGTTGGGCACTGCGCTGTGGAGCTGTCGGCAGCGGCCACACGAGTTCGATACCCAGCCGGGGAGAATCCCACATGGTGCAGCAGACCTCTCCTGCCTCGCCCGCTGCTCCCTTCAGCAGTGTATTTCTGATCTGCCTGTTCTGCTCCCCACTCTGTCTCTGGTGAACACTCTCGCCGCCCCATGCCTCTGGCCTGTACCCCAGCTTGTATGTATAAATAAATAAATCTAAAAAAAAAAATTACTACTGAACAGGAAAAAAAAAGTGATACTAAATCTATGACATTCTTAGTGCTTGAATTTGTCTCTACTGGCCAATGGCATTCTTTCATGAATTGTCTTATTTCTAGGACATGAGTGGTAACCAGAAAGGCTAGAAAAAAACTGTAGATCCTCATGCAGTTTGATCCTCATGCAGAGTAGAAGAGAACCTGCAAGCAGAGGACATGGACTCTAGTCTCAGTTATGCCCCACACAGGTGCAAACATGAGCAAGTCACTTAACCTGTCTGAGATCCAGTTTCCTTGTCAAATTAACCTAAACATAAGTACAATATAGCATATGGCCCTTAGTAAGTACTTAATGTTAAGTGTTATTTTGGGAAATACATGACGATGACTAATAATTCTCTGTAGTTGACTGGTACAGCATGTTTCCTTACCAGTAGATGAATCTAAGAGGAAAACTTATATGTCCTCCCCACTCCAGCCTGATTCTACCTTCTTCTTACAAAAAATGAGATGAGCAATACTAGAGAGAAGGACATGTATGGCAAGGATAAATACAAAGTATATTTATCCAGGCCTAGAAAAAGTGAATTTGGACAAATGTCACTCATAATGAACATTCACATAATGAACATTCTTATTATTAATAAGAAATAATTTCAAATTTCTATAAACATCAAGTTATCAAGCATAGAAACCAACAACATTTTAGTTGTACATACTGTAGGAACATTTCATACCTGGATTATGTTTGTGTTCATCCTCACTGACCAAGAATCCCATGTGGTAATTCCCTACCTGCTGTGAATAATGTTTCTCTAATTCACAAACTGGAGGGTAATGGGTGACAAACAGAGTTAAGGATTTCACCTAAAGCAATAAGACATATAAAAAATGTTATTTTATTTTCATTTTAACTAAAACCATTCCCCAATTTTGTTTTGAAAAATTTCAAACTTGCAAATACAATGAATATTCATATACTCTTCATCTAGACAATCAGTTATAATATTTTGCTATGATTCCCGTTCCTCTTTCTTCTGGAGGATGGTGTGTACTTGCATGTGAACACACACACACACACACACACACACACACACACACACACACACACACACACACTCTTTGAACCTCTTGAGAATTGCCGACACCCTGATACTGCATGCCTAAATACTTACAATTCTGTCTTCTAAGAACAAAAACATTTCCCTATATAATCAGAGTAAAATTATTACACTTAAGAAACCTACCATTGACATGTTATCACTATTTAAAATATATTATCAATAAATTAAAGCATACCGTTAATAATGTATTCTTTAAAAAAAATATAAGGATTATACGATGTACTTAGTCATATATCTGGTTAAGCTAAAAGATTCCCCAGGTTTTACTTTTTTTCTTTTATGACATTAATATTTTTTAAATATCCAGTAGAGTTGTTCTGCATAATGTCTCTCAACTTGGATTTGGTTGATTGTTTTTTACTGATCATATCCATATTAAACATCATTGCCAGGAATATTACTTTTAAAAAATGTATTAATTTGGCAAAGAACACATATATGTAGGTCCATACTCTTTCTAGTACAACACATCAGGAGGCTTATGATTCAAAGTGGCCCATTACAGAGGATGCTGAATTTGATCATCTGGTCTTAGTGGATGTCCAGCTTCACTGTGGATGACACCCTAATTCTTTGTGTTAAATCAGTAACTTGTGAGGTGATACTTTATGACTGTGTGAATACCTTTTCTCCAACAATCTTTCATCCAAAGGTTTCACCATCACTGATTATTGTCACCTAATCAGTTACTTACTGGTTATTAAATGTTGACTTAAAAAAATTCTCTCTATAATTACTAGTTGGAATTCTGTGAAGTACAACTTTCTCCTCTCTCCACTGTTTTAAAACTTTGTTTTGCTAGTATTAGTATGGATTTGTGAATTATTTAATAAGTATCATTTTAAAGTACACATAATCATGTACTTTGTAAATCCCTATCTTGATAGAAATTAATAAATCTTGGTCTAAAACTTAACAGAAGAGGGTAAGTACTAATAAATGAATGGGCTCAAATTTTGATTCATGTTATTAAAAGTTAGAAGACATATCTTCTCTCTTATAACAATTACAAAAAATCTTATTAAGATAGGTTTTCTTTGACAAGTTATTCTTAAAAACTGGCCTAAC
Organism: Scalopus aquaticus; assembly: GCA_004024925.1. Lineage (NCBI taxonomy): Eukaryota > Metazoa > Chordata > Mammalia > Eulipotyphla > Talpidae > Scalopus > Scalopus aquaticus. The sequence continues at coordinate 18,734 of PVIJ01010893.1, read as the reverse complement.
GGGTTTTAGGATCAGGTGTGTCTAAGGTGCCTCTTCTCTGGGCTGGCAGGCATTTCCAGCCAGAAGAACTAAGAGTTTGGGTTACAACACTGCTCTTGCCTCAAGGCCATTTTAAGGTTGCAGCAGCAATACACAGCCTCCCCACTTCTCCTCTCTGATCTTTCTCTGTCCCTGGCCCTCAATGATGTCAAAAGACACAAAGGAAATTAAGATTTTCATCCATAAAGAGGCTAGGGATTCTTGCTCCCAAAGAATCCTCTTCAATTAGGTACCTCTAAGGTAAATTTTATTTAACAACACATTCATCATTAACATGGAAGTATCCAAAAACTGCTACAGTAGCAATAAATTCAATTCCATCATAATTTATTCCTAAAGACCCTTAAATCAATCTCTGCCAGACTGCTTTGGTGGTGAGCCTCCAGCATGGCCCTTCACCTCCCCTCCTTCCAACGCGTGCTCTTGAGTAGTCTCTTCCCACTCCGGATGAGGGCTGGCCCGTATGGTCAACAGAACACGACAGCGATGACCATGAATGTGACTTCTGAGGTTAGATCATAAAATGCATTTCTGTTTCTACCTTAGCCTCTTGGATTGCTTCCTTGGGGGATGCCATATGCCACTCAGTCAGGATACTTGAGTGGCCCCATGGCGGGGCCCACTGAAAAAGGAACTTGAGGGCTCTGGTCAACTACCAGCACTGATTTGTCAGCCATGTCAGTGAGCCATACTGGAAGAGGACCCTCCAGCCCTGGCTGACAACTTGCTTCAACTTTAAGAGAAACCTTGAGCCAAAACCACCTAGCTAAGCTGCTTCCAAATTCTTCACTTCCAGGAATTTTAACAGAAAAAAAAAAAGATTGTTGTTGTTTTAAATGTCACTAGACTTTGGGTGACTTGTTACATAGTCACAGTAACAATACACTGTATAAATTACAAACAATGAAATCAAACTTAAAGGGACAAACTCAGTTCTGACATAATTTGTTTGTGAAGGTTCTTAAATTTAAAGTATGTTTTGGAGGCAGTGATAGGACTTGATTGAACCTGTGATATGTAATTTTTATAATAACCAAAGAAAATTCCTTTCTTCTGCAAAGAATTTCTAAGGTGATAGTGTACTGGCCCTAAAGCTTTGGTGGAGGGCCAGTGAGTCATGTGCACATGCTGAGGTGTGAAGCTGTATGCCCCAAATTATATGGTTTGGTAAAGAAATAACAAACAAAAAAAATATTGATAGGGAAAAAAAAGAAGTTCTATTTAAAAATAGTTAAAAGTATTTAAAGTGGAAGACATGCCACTATTAACTATATAATTTAACTAAATGCTTAAAGCAAAAACTAAGGGTTACAAAAGCTTCAGGGAAATGGGATTTTATTTTTGCAATATGGTTTTTTTGGCAAAAAAATAAAAATGAGCTTTTATTGGTTATTTAAGGAAGAAAGGAAAAATTAAAATGGAGGGAAGCCATAAGCAAAGGAAAGGATAAGAAAGTGAGGAACAAAACAGAAAAAGGAAAACTAAAGAAGAGACAAGGCTCAAAGACATGATAAGAAGAGATAGAAAGGAAAAATCCAAAAAGAATAGAGGGAGTAAATAAAAGTTTGATGGAGATAGAGTGGGAAAGTTTGACACAAACAAAATTTCACATTGAGAAAGTCACCAAAACAAAATAAAACGAAAGGTATGAACTAAAGGAGCAATGTTACCGAAACAGAGAAAACATATCATAAAGGGATGAGATCAAAGGCCTTTTATCGAGATCTTATAGGATACTGCTGGAGAAAGTTTTGAAGAAGGCAAAAATTACACTATCTCCTTGGTTGTTTTCTAAAGGACTAGGCTCTTATTTAGAGTTTTGACAGGGATAATAAGAGAGCTTCTGGGAGGAAATACTGCCAGGGAGGCCTTTTTCCTGCTGACCAGTTTTTCCTACTGACCAGGCTTAGTTTGCTTCAGCAAAAAAAAAAAAAAAAAAAAAAAAAAGGAAGACATGTGAAAGAATTACAAACAATTTTTAGGGTCCCTATAAAAATTCAAATTCCCTGGACAGCATTCCAATGATTACTTGCAGGAGTAAGGTCAAATATAAAGTGTGCCAGGTACTTACATCTCGAATAAAATGCTCAAGTGTAGCATAAGCTATGGCAATTCCATCATGGGTACTTGTCCCTCTTCCCAGTTCATCTAAGATAACCAAGGACTGTGATGTTGCTTTTCTTATTATCTCTGCTGTGTCAGTCAGTTCTTCCATAAATGTACTCTGTCCTTTATATATATTATCTGCAGCACCCATCCTACAATAAGATGAAGATACTTTAATTTTCCTCTGAATTTTATTATTAGGAATCAGGCATTGCTTCATGAACAATAAATATAAAGGATCCCCCAAAGTGAGTATGCTTTGAGCCAGTAATAGCTGAAATTAAGGAAAAGAAAAGATATGTGAGACATAAGAGTATCTAACATCAAACCTTACCGCAGCGTTGTGGACAGAATCTAAGGTATTTCTTTATTGGACAAAGTTCCTGAAGGTAGGAAAATCTCTGCTCCTGCATTTTTCTGACCAAAGTTTGGTCCTCAGAGGAGAAAATATGTACTCCTGTGTTTAAAATCCATAATGCACGGATAGTGTACAATTAAAGGGCTTTTTCTAGTGTTTCCTTAAGAAGATTCCACACTGATATTATAAGTTAAAGTACCACATTGAAAGAATTTATTTACTTAAAAGTTTTTTACTAGAATTACAGATGTTTAGTACACTCAGACACCTAACACAGGTTTCCAAAATGGATTTCATGGAACACACCTTTTAACGATACCAAAAAATGGGTCCCAAAGATATAAGGATTTCCTTCCTATAACATCTCCTTGAGCTTTTAATATTCTACATTGCGCATTTCCTAGAGAAGGAACTAGTACACCACATTTCACTAACTCCTTTAGCCACAGACTCCTGAAACTTCTCCCAGACCACCTTGTGATAAAAATGGGATATAAAACACATTGGGAAAACAGGTCTATTTAGCACATAAAGAATCTAGAAAAAAAAAAAGTAATAATTAGGCAATATTCAAAGTTATGTTGTTAATAGCAAAACCCCTCTAGCCAGCGCTTTGAGTGCTAGTAACTATTTTCTCAGCAAAATAGCTTTGTCAACTTCTTTTTGCTGCAATAGTTTATATGTGACCTACAGAAGCATAGCATACCTTTTATTTCTGGGAAAACTCATGGTGAAATCTCTGTGGCTGGATCTTTGGGAATGTAGTATTCTCCCTAAAGATCACTACAGCCTTAGGAGACCTGCTCCAGTAATCAATCAATCAGGACATTTAGAAATTGTAATGAATTATACCCATGATGAAGTCAACAAGATTTACTCCACGTGAGTTTTAATTACTTAAATTCAAACACTTTCATTTATTTAAAATCAAAAACAATGGAGCCAATTTTTAAAAAGATTTATTTATTTATGCATACAAGCTGGGGTGTAGGCCAGAGGTGTGGGGTGGTAAGAGGATTCACCAGAGACAGAGCCGGGAGCAGAACAAGCAGATCCACAGAAATACACTGCTGAGGGGAGCAGCGGGCCAGGCAGGAGAGGTCTGCTATGCCATGTGGGAAGCTCCCTGGCTGCGGTATAACTTGCACTGCATGGCTGCGGACAGCCTCACAGGCTCAGACTTAACCCACTGCACGACCAGGGAGATCCCACCCCCCTCCCCAAAAAACAGTGGAACAATTTCTAAAATGTTGCTAATTTAGGAGAATCCTGGTTACGTTTTTTAAAGTTGAAATACTGTTATTTACCTCAATTTTCAGTGTTTACTAATATTACCTCCTAACACAAAGGAAGAAGATAAAACTTTCCTTTTTCTGAAACCACTCTGAATTATTCTGTCATAATATTTGAGCTCTATTCAGTACTGTTTGCTTTTATTCCTGACAAGTTATGAGCTAACAAAAAGAACAAATCTTCAGTTGATAATAAAATTGTCTGTAAGACAAATACTTGGTGGGAGGGATCGCTGATTCTCAAAAATCAGAGTAACAAGCAAGCACTGGAGAAAATTTTAATATACTAGTTTAAGAATTATACTTAAGTACTTTCTAGAAATAATACAGCACGAGTGATCTTGTTGGGAATCAGGAATTGTTGGATGTTCTAGAAGATATTTTTAGGCAATACATACACATAAAACATTAAGATGCTAACTAATTGGTTATCTGAAAGGAAAAAAAGTGAAAAAGATATGTCCCTAATCAAAACATATTGTAAAATAAATCTACGTGGATTTAAGAGTCCAACATAAAAATAGAAACCATTCCAAACAGTAATGGTGAAATTTAATCACCGAATGCGGATGGCTGATCTTACATACTTGGCACTAAAACATGTGTACAAGAAAAACCACATAAGACAAAGCTAAAAAGCAAATCACACACTGAGAAAAATATTTTAACTCATGACAGAGGGTTAATAAACTCTCACAAAGAAAAACAAAATGGTGAACGTTCCAACAGAAAGACAGGCAAAGACAGTCAATTCTCACACACAGTAGAAACTCCTGAAAATATTTCCACATTAAATCCAAACAGGAATGAAATACACACACACACACACACACACACACACACACACACACACACACACACACACACAGAGATTTAAAAGAATGTTAATATTTACCATTGTCAAGAAAGTGGGGGGAAGGGTATTCTTACATAAGAATGAGAATTGTTGGGGCCTCCCTGGTGGCCCAGCGGTTGAGCGCTGCTGCGCTGTGGAGCTGTCAGCAGCACACCATGAGAGTTCGACGCCTAGCCAGGGAGAATCCCACATGGTGCGGCAGCCCTCTCCTGCCTCACCTGCTGCTCCCCTCAGCAGTGTATTTCTGATCTGCCTGTTCTGCTCCCCACTCTGTCTCTGGTGAACCCTCTCGCTTCCCCACGCCTCTAGCCTGTACTCCAGCTTGTATGTATAAATAAATAAATCTTTAAAAAAAAAAAAAGAATGAGAATTGTTAAAATTCTCCAAAGGCAATTTGTCAACATCTATCAGATTTATGGAAAAACCAAATGTGTAAGAAGAGAAAAAGCAATAATAAATAATGGAAAAGTATGTAACCAATGAAACCGGGCAGTTAGAATGTGAGACGTGGGAAAATGGTCACAAAAGACTTTATGTAAAAATACTGAGTCACATGAGTCACCCAAACCCAAAGTCATTAGATGTAGTGAGTGGGGGAGAGGGGTTCAGCTAGGGAAAGAGAGAACCCAACACCTGAGGAAGCTCAGGCCAGGGAATGTAATAAATGAAGTAGAGTTCTATTCATATATACTGACAGCATCCAGAGTTAAAGAAAATGGAGGAAAATTAAAGAAAATTGACAATATGAAAAAGAATACTGAGAACAACCAACAAAACAACTACCACAGAGGAAATGGGCAAGAATATAACTGAACACAATTAAATCAAACAAAACCTCCACTTGATATCCTTAGTGAGATTAAGAAATTGCAGACTTAAAATAAGAACAGTCTACCAAAAAAGGGAACAACTGGAGAACAAAAAATCTTGGAAATTAAATAAAAGATGACTGAAAAAAATCACCATACAGGCAAGACTCAAATTAGATACTGGGGAGGATCAGGTTTTTAAAATCTAAAAGATGAATTCAAAGTATTCCCTGAGCACAGCAACAGATCAAGGAAAGGAAAACAGACAGAAATATTTTTAACAAAGGGAGGCCAATACTGAGGTTTAAAGTCCATCTAATAGGAAGTGCAGAGGAGAGAAACAACAAAGGCAAAGATAAAATAGAACACGGCGATGCTGAAATAAGACATGGATCTTCAAATGGCAAGGTTCACAAAATGCCAAGTAAGATAAAAAGGGCTCCCACCTAGAAACATTCTAGTGAAATTTTAGAAACAAGAAATTTTTTAAGAACTACAACTTGAGAGAGAGAGAGAATTATCAGTAACCAACAGAAAGCAAATCATACAACTATCAGACTTTCAATTTACAATGAATGCAAGACTGGCCGATAATAGAACAAAGTCCTCAATTTTAAAGTCTGTAAGTTTATATTTAACCAAACTTTCAAACTCGATATAATGACAAATTAAAGCTATTTTAGACTTTAAAAAACTCAGAAAATTTTGCTACCATGAATTCTACATGAAAAAACTCATCAAAGATAGGTAGATGAAAAAGAAAAGGTATTCAGAGAGAATAACATGAAATATAAAGAGTACTAGAAGAGTGAACAAATCTACAAAGAGTTTTTAGACTGAAAAGCTTAGATGATTCCTCTATGAGCAACAAATCATCTTAAAAGATTACATACTTTCAAAGTTCTCAAGGAATGCGTATGTGAAAAACACATAAATCATAGCAGTATAAATGCTGATTATTGGGTTCTTTTCATTTTTAAACTACCCTATGAAAAAGAACAAGAGATAATACAGCAGTACAAATTTTGAGACATTGGAGATGTAAAAGTAAAAAAGTTTTAAAAGCTGGAAGGGTTTGGTACTGGTGGTGCTTGTAGGGGTTGTAGGGAGATGAGAGAGGACTTTCGGTTTCAATTTTCTGCCCTCTGTACTGCTTGAGTTTCTTTCTGTCATGACAGATCCTGCTTCTGTAATTACAATTTTTTAAAAATATTATGTAACTACTGTACAAAAAATATAGAAGGTTATCAACATGTTTAGAGTAATCTTGTCTGAGTATGGGGATTAGTGATGCTTTTTCCTCTCCTAAGCACCTAGCAAAACATCTGGCACCACAATGGAGACTAATAAATGGATATTAAATGAAAACAACATGAAAATATAGTCTTTTTCTCTTAACTCCAGCTGACTAAAACTTAAAATAATGGTCTAACACAGTTGCTAACATGATTGTACGCTGCTTAAGTATTCATTACTATCATTGAGGTATTCTTAGGAATCAGTTCAAGTAAAATATAGAAATAATAAAAATAGGTTTATCTACATATAAGCAAATAATTTAGTTTAATTTAATTTTAAAGCAGCAAATCATGTTTTATGCCACTGAGATGTTCACAATGGCTATGCTTTAGTCATTAGAGGTGGGCAAGTGCCTAGTTTGGGTCTAGGCCTTGAATGAACTTTATTATATATCTATTTCTTGGCATTAAAAAGTTAGTTGTCACATTGGGAAAGCAGGGTCTACTCTGTAAGACAGAGTGAAAACTTTTAAAATATATAAATTTATAAATATATAAATTTATAAAATATGTCATCTAGCTAAGGGCAGTACTGAAAAAGCAGTACCTTGCGTGAGGGAACCAGCAAGCCCTCTAGTCCTGGCTCAAGTCATCTTGCCAAGTTAAGTAACTTTTCTGTGTAGTCTTAGTTCTTCATCTGTAAAATGGGGAGGGTGGAATGGGAAACCTCTAAGGCGCTATCCTCTTCAAGTGACAAGATCTTTGTGAATGTATTAGTTTATGTTCCTACTAATATAACAGAAAGTACATTAAAATAAGTTTCAAACCCTGAAAATCTTGAATAAATTTAGTTGAAAATTAACTTCCATTAGTTTCCCTTATAGTGCCTGAAGCTCAAATGTGATCATACATGAGCATTACTGGTCCTGTGTACTGACCTCAATGCTTTACATAATTTCTCACTTACTACACTATCCCCATTTACAGATGGGCTTAGTGTTCAAAAGGCTAGTCTATCATAGAGTCAGGATTCAAATCCAGTCAGTCTGAAACCAGATCCTACACTCTAGTCACCTTACCTTCCCAGCAAAAGACTGAGAAGTATCTGTGGTGGACATACCCTGACACGACCCCAGTGACTTCTGCATTCTGGTGTTCAGTCCCATGTATTAACCCATCCCCCTTGAGTGTGGGTGGGACCTGTGACTTGCTTGTAGCCAATAATATATGGCAAAAGTAATGGGCCATTTCTCCCATGATTATATGATGCTAAATAAGACCATGTCTTGCTAGCAGACTGGCACTAGAGACTTTCTCCCAGGCTGTCATATTGTGAGGTGACCACGTGTAAAGGATCTGTGAGTGGCTTCTAGAAGTTGAGAGCAGCCCCCTACTCTGAGGCCAGCAAGAAGCGAAGGAACTCAGTCCTACAACCACAAGGTAATGAATTCCGCCAACAGTCTGAATCAGCCTCCAGATAAGAATCCTCCCACTTCAGCCTCCAGATAAGAATCTGGCTCTGGTCAATAGCTTATTGCAGTCTTGCATAGGGCCTAAGCCATTCCTGGACTTGTAAACCTCAAACATTTTGAGATAATAAATACGCTATTTCCTTTGGCTGCTAAATTTGATAATTTATTACAGAAATTATTTGAGTATCTTTGCTCTATAAATGCAGTGAGAATTTAGTGTTTTGATTCTTCTTGCTCCCTTATTCTCCAATATCCACTATCCAATACTCTCATTTTTTCTCCCTCCAACTTTTACTGAAATGCCAATCACTTAATAACTATATAATTTTAGGAGTACAACTTCACATCTTTATACATATACAAGCTTCACTCACCCTCCACCAAAGCTCTTGTGTGAATACACTACCACCTTCCCTCCTTTCTCTCCTCCTCCCACCCACCCACATCCCCTCTGATAACGAGTATATTTTTCAGAATTTAAGAATTATTTTTGTTATGTTTTGTCAACTTGTTTTCTTTATTTATATTCTACAAGTGAATGAAACCAAACTGTCTTTCACTTTCTGAGTTATTTTACTTAGCAGAATCACTTCAATGTCCAGTTTATTTTGATGCAAAACACTCTATTTCATCTTTTTAATAGCTAAGTAGTATTTCATTGCCAAATACTCTCTCTCAGTCCCACTGATGTTCCCCTACTTTGTTATTTTGTCTGAGCTATTTCAATAACCTAACTTTTTCTCTCTTAATTTTCTCTAAGAAACATTTTTCACCTTTCTAGTAAAGTTTTTAAATTGAGTTATCTTGATTCCTATGTTTAAAAACAGTATGGAGGTTCCTCAAAAAATTAAAAATAGAACCACCATATGATTCAGCAATCTTACTTCTGGATAATGACCCCCCCAAAAATTGAAATCAGGGTCTTAAAGAGGTATCTATGTTCTGTTGTTCATTACAGCACTACTTAAAATAGCTAAGATATGGTAACAACATAAATGTCCATTGATAAGTAAAGTGAATAAACACATCTATACATACAATGAAATACTACTCAGTCTTTAAAAAAATGGAAATTCTGCCATTTGTAACAATAGAAACTTGACAACATTACGCTAAATGAAATGTCAGTCACAAAAGGACAAATATGCATGATTCTACTTATACAAAATACCTAAAATGGATAGAGTCATAGAAAGAGAGAGTTGAATGATGAGTACCAAGGACTAAGGGGAGGGCAAAATAGGGAGTAGCTAAACAATGGGCATAAAGTTTCAGTTATGTAAGGTGAATAAATTCTGGAAATCTATTGCAAAAGAATGTACCTATAGTCAACAATACGTATTATACACTGAAAAAGTTAAGAAAGCTGATCTCACACTGTGCTCTTACAACAAAATTTAAAACTTCAAAATTTATATTAATAAAAGAAAAAACGTGTCTCAAATTGGTCAACAACTCTTTAAACAATATCAGTTAATAGTTAATACTGCATGTAATAAGTTTAAAACTGCATACTTTTTTTTCTCAATATTACTACTGAATTTCATAGTTGACTATGGTTACATAAATATACACATTAAATCAATCCAAGAGGCAGGAGAACATACTGGTTAAGTGTAAAATGGAAGAAGATGGACTGGGATGTTCAAATCCTGGACGTGACACCACCTGTTCTGTTTCCTCACCTGTAAAACAGTGATAATAGTGCCTAATTTGCTACTTTTTATGGTTGTCATAAAGAATAAATAAGCTAATATTTGTAATTAAATACTTTAAATGATTTCTTAATGCCTGGAAAATAAAACCCAAAATTACTAGTATGGTGTATTGTGGCCTTAAATCTCTTTCTAATCTTCTGCACTGCCCCCAGATCCACGTCCTTACATGACAACTTATCACTGTCACTGCTGTTAATGCCACACACTTTAAAAAAATAGCAGCTTTACTAATATAATTCATATTATCATAAAACTACTTTTAAGTACATAATTCAAAGGTTTTAGTATATTCAGAGTTGATACCACACACCATTATCCTTCTTGCTTTTCCTCATTCTGTTAGCCTGGAAGAGTCTCCTCTCTTTAGTCTGCAGACTGAAAGCCGTATCTTCCTTAAGCTACATCTGTGTAACTGTCCCTGAACCTCCCACGTAGAACTGACCTGAAGATATTTTTCATTGTCTTTTTTCGTAGAAGTAAGTGTTCTTTGAGAACAGGCCGACTGATTTACCTTCGTATTTACTTCAAATGCTAAGCAGAGTGTCATGTTCACAGGATGTTCAATACATCCTGAATGTGATGACTGAATCATATTCAATTGCTGAAATAATTTCGTTCCAGGGTTGTAATACAACTTATCCAACACAAATGACTCAATCTTGTAAATATCTGATATTAAAATAAAGTCTTTTTTTTAAAGCTCTGAACAATCATTTATGTGGAAAGTTGCAAGGAACAGAAGGACTTATTCTGTTTCCCTTTTTACTTCCATATAATTAGGGTCACTGTGCACAGTGTTGCTGAATTTATCCTAAAAAACATAAAATATACAGCTCTGAGAAAAGCTTATTTTTTAACGGGATATCAAAACTTATCTTTTTATAATTTCATGTGATATCTGACATTTAAAAACTGACACAACCTCATCAATATTCCCTTGTATATCCCAATTAAAAACACTGCAGTTTAAAAACTCCAATTTTTATTTTTCACAATAATCTACTTATATGAAAGTTTTTCCTATGCTAAATTATTACTGGTTAAGTAGAACTCAGACTAGTGAAGTATAATTTTTTTAAATGCTATTTTTTTTTTTTTTTTTTTGCTTATTCAAACTGCTCTAGTTAATATTGCCAAGGCCTTCTTAACTGACAAGACTGACACACCACCCACTTCCCAACTCAGATTTTGTCACTGGTGACCACCAATTCAACCTTTCCTATAGCATTGTCTGAAAGAGATGAGCTGCAGATACCAAGAGGTGATCGGTCTATACTGATCTCTCTACAAGGAGAGCTACTCTCCTTTCCCTTAATTTTTTTTCTATTTTAGCTGTTTAATCCTTTGTTCAAATAAATTTTACAAGGAAACTTAACTCTGCAGATTAAAGGAATGTTGATTTGGTCAGACCCTCTTTCCCTACCCAGAGGGGGCTCTGGGGAACAGTCTGAACATTAGTGCATTAGGAACCAACATGTTTTCTGAAACAATTCCATTTTACATGACACCTGATCATCAAGTAGCAATGTTGTCCAGCAAAGAAATGATGGCTCAATTGAGTCATTGAGGCTACTAGGGAAGTATGAAGTGTAAATAGGGAAACTGTTTAATGATAAATAGTTTGTGTCACTTTCTTCAAAATACATGATTTATTTTTCCAACAAATTTCAGCAAAACAATGACTTCATATGATTCTGATGGACACAGAATTTTATCACTAAACAACTTTTCATTTCCATCTTGGTTACAACTGAGTAACACCTTATAACACAATTAGCAAGGTGACTTTATCTTACGTTTTCATCCTTATTTCCCTCTGATCCAATGTCTTTAAGATATTATGATCCTCTGCTATTACCCTACGATATGGAATATATTCTAGTAAACTGCCTATAAGTTTTGGGAGCAAAGGCAGGGTATAAACTAGCAAAAAGTTCATGCTTTATCAACTCAACAAGTATTTGTAGGAAACAGTAATGAAAAATTACAAAATTTTTCAAGCGTTAACAAACTAAAGATTTAAGAAATTCCAGAACACATACCACTATTGTTCTGTCTGTATTTACATTCAAGTGTAGTAAAAATGGAAAATGCATTCTTTAGGTTTTATCTTAGCTTGCTCTGAGTAGACAGGTTATAGTTATGTAATTAAGAAGAAAAAAAGTCACTCAGATATTTTTAGGAGTAGCAATTGACTAATCTTTCTAATCTCCCTACTCCCTCCTTGCCTCTGACCCTTACATAGGTCAATAAAGCTTAATAAAACATAAATGGAGAAAAGAAATCAGGTTTTTCAGTCAGTTTCTAAAATCAAGAGCACTTTCACGAGCATTTGAACAAGCTTTTGTTTTTATGAGATCTTGCTATTCTGAGGCATCATTGTAGGTGTTTCTAAATCACAAATGTTTCTAAATCTGTTGCTTTAAATCACAATCCCTGGGCTTTACTTAGGCACAGAAAATACTAGTATGAGGGAGAACAATGAAATTTACAAAAGGGAAAGGGGGGTTTTCATTTGAATAAACAACTGTTGCTTAAATAACAAAATTGTTAATAGAGGCAATGATTATGATGTTACATTATGTTTTGACATCTTTGAATGTTTAAAAAATGTGGCAAGAATATAAAATTTACCATTTACATCTTTTAGGTATACAATTCAGTAGCCTGCTCAAATAATGCTGTGCAGTCATTATCATCAATCACCAGAGCTTTTTCACCATCTCAAATCAGAAACTCTATACCCATTAGAACCAACTCCCCATTCTCCCTTTTACCCTGTAACTTCTATTTTACTTTCTGTCTCTATGAAATTGGTTGTTCTAGGTTTCTCATCTAAGCAGAATTATACCATATTTGTCATTTAAGGGCTTTGCACAGGAGGGGTTCTATTTTCCCCTTTTTTTTGAAGTTTGAAGTTGTTCTTATTCACTTTATTTTGCTAAAATGTTTGCAGAATTCTGTCCAGTAACTTGTGAGAAAATTAGTGTAAGGAAGAAAGAAAAAAAAATTAAAGTACAAGAAAAAAAAGCTGCAAAACAATATCAGTTATTACAAGTTATTAAAAGATATATAAATATTTCATGAAAAGGCATAAAATATGTGAAGCAGTAGATATGTTCTGAATTTAATTAAACATAAATGTTAACTGTAAATGGAATGAAATTACAAATGATTTAATTTATAACCATTTGTGCATTTTTTAAAAAGCCTAGAAGGTTACATACATAAACAACAATGATTTCCAGGTGGTGGAATTAGAGGTGATTTAATCTCCTCTTTGAGCTTTTCTGTAGCTTTATATTTTGTACAACAAAATAGTTTTATATTCTGCACAATGAAAAAGCATTACTGTGCAATTTAAAAAACATACTAATTTGAAAAACCACAAATGGCACATTGAAGAGCATTTTATTGTATCATTACATTAAAACAAAGCAAAATAATGGTAATTACCAGGTTAAATCAAAAAGCTTTCTTCTGTTTTATATATATATATATCTTCACACACACACACATACACACACACACACACACACACACACATACACACACATAAACTAGCAGGAATGAAATTGTAATAGACAAAAAAAAGGTTTCTTTCTCCTGTATAACTCTTTTTACAGCAGTTGCAATCAGATCAGACTACAGTATTATAATCAATTCATAAAAGCTGTAACACTGAGCTGAAAATATAATCAAGTAAAAAAACTATAGTAATCTTTCAATTTCAATGGGAACATTGCTGAGAATTAAGACAGCAATTTAGGGACATGACAAACTTCAACTGGCTCACATGAAACAATGTTCACTAAAACAACCTAGAAAGCACATGCAGGCCACTGTGAAAGACGCAGGTGTTCTCCCACCAAAAGAAACCCAAGATGTGCTGACTGCAAATCATTCTCTAACACATCTACTGGTCCACTCTGTTGGAAAGTCCCATGAATTTGAAAGGAAAATAATTAACAGAACAAATGTTCTTTCTTAACCTTAACTATATAACTGTGAAAACTACAAATAATTAAAGTTGTCAAAGGAAAAATAAGATTAATTAGTCATCAGGGATAAGGTTAATTAGATTAATAGAGATGAATTCAACACAACTAGATGATACAGCCTTATAATTGAACTTGGGCAGTACATATGAGTTAGGAGAAAATCTCAATCTCTCTGATTCTGTTTTTCCTTCTGTAAAATGACAGAAGTTGAAACTGAACAATGGATCCTAAATCTAGACATGTTTCACAGTCACCTGCAGAGGTTCTTTTTTTTTAAAAAAAGATTTATATTTATTTATTTATGCATACAAGAACTGGAGTGTAGGTCAGAAATGTAAGGAATGAAAGGATTCACTAGAGACAGAGTGGGGAGCAGAACAGGTGGATCTACTCCAATACACTTCTGAGGGGGACTGGGGTAAGACAGGAGAGGTCTGCTGCGCCACGTGGGTTTGCTTGGGGGAGGGGAGGGAATGGAATTCAGGCTGCAGAAGTGATAGCATGATAGCACTGAAACTTAACCCCTACACCATCAGGAAGGCCCTATTGCAGAGGTTCTTAAATATGGAATCCAAGGATCCTGTTCATTATTCCTATTACAATGGTTTCTCAGGGGAGGTACATTCATGGAATCTACCTGAGACCTACACTTTAAACCAAACCAAACTCCTCAGGTGACTGTGATATATTAAACTCACACCACTACTTTCCCATAAAAAGGATAAAATGAGATATCTCTTTTAATTGCTAGACTCAGTTCTATAGTTAAGTAAACCACAGAATCATTCATAAGGCAACATTTCTGATGCCAAAAGGATTTCAAATAGCCTACTCATTTAGTAAAACATCACTTATCATGTGGTTTTAGTATTCGCTACCAAGTAGAAGATAAACACTGATTCATGATTATTTTCTTTCTGATCAAGAAGAAATGTGTGTGTAATAGGTGTGTGTTTATGTACGTATGTGTATATATGTATATGTATATACACACATATATATGCACATACACATATACATATACAGACATATTTAAATGGAATATACTCTTCAGTAGGTGCTCAATTTCCTGAGTTAAACTAAATTGGGCAACAAATCAGTTATCATCCCACAGTCAAAAGCAAAAAATGAAATAATTTAAGTATTTGAATGGCTATTATCATCCAACTCCTTCTCAAATAAACAATTGGTGCCATTCTGAGTACACAACATCCCTGAAGCTGGGTGCTATAAGAGAGCATTTACATGGGTAGCTAGCATGAAAATTAACCAGGGGCAACCTAAAGTAAATATGCAATTGACCTAAATAGAAGTAAATTATGCCTATAAGCCAATTGTTTTGTTTTGCTTTTTTAGGCCAGACTAAATAATTCATTGCTTTTCTAAAACTTAATTACTGAGTCTAAAAAGTTGAATGAGGGGTTTACGTTTGCATTTATCAGAACAAGCAATAGATCTTATTTTAATGATGCATTTTCAAAGATGTTAATGATTCTTGTAAATATGTATCTAGAGATAGTTCACTGATAAGCATATTACAATACACTGATATAAATACTCCTTAAGCTCCCAAGCTCTAAATATTTTAAAAGCAAAACTATCCATTTAAATATGTACATAAAGTGAAAATTCATGTAAAAATGTGAACTTATTTCCATAAATATATTCAAATAGTACTAATGCTTTTACCTTGTGAAAATGCCATCCACAATTCCAATTGTTGCTTCCTCTGCAGGAACATAGGAGCCGATCTGAGCCATGATAGTAATCAATGCAACTTGTTTAATATAGGAGCTCTTTCCACCCATGTTTGGTCCAGTAATTATCATTACTCTTTCTGATTCTCCCTAAAAATTAAAAACCAATTTCATTTATTGTACCAGGAGAGCTTTTATGTAGCACTGACAATTTATTACAGAAATGGAAATTCATTTTGAAAAAATTGCTTTGTGGTATTTAAATATATCACTAAGTATCAGAGAGGAAAGAAGACCTCTGTATTTAATTTGAACTGTACAATTGTACAAAAGTGAATTCATAGCAGCACACGCGACTGTTTCAGGATATAAAAAAGGAAATAAGAAACAACCTAAACTGGATAATTACCATCAATTTCCATTTAACCATCTTAATCTATAGATGTACAGATTAGTATATCTAAATGCCCAAGTTCCTAATTTGAGTTGGCAGCACATGAATTTTTTTACAGTTATAGATGGGTACTAAAGAAAGTTACAAATCCAAATTGCAGATACTGGTTTTGTTATATGGCAACCCCAATGTGAAATGGGTTGGCCTGACTGTGGGACTTAAAAGGGACTTATAATGAGACTCAACTGCAGGCACACACAAAAAAAGATTAATAAACGTTTTATTTACAAAAAGGGGAAGTGAAGAAACGAATAACTCAGTGAGAAAAAGAGAGAAATAAATTGGGGAATATGCCCTACCAGTTCTGCTGAGCTGGAAACCCAAAAGCACGTTAAAGGCCGGTGAAAAGCCAAGAGCCCCTAAGGCCGACATGTCTGGTTATGAATCAAACCTGGCTGCTGAACTCCATTCAAAGTTCCCAGCAATCCTCCCTTCAGTGGCTGTGACATTATGGGATTTGTAGTCTTTGGTGTCTTAGATCTCTTTGGGCTGGGGTGGGGTCCATAAAACCTATTTGTGAAGTTTGTTTAGGACATTCTTTCCCCACAACAAATCCTCCTTTTCATTTTTTGTCACCATTTCTATGGTGATGAGGGTCAAATGTGTGGTTGCTGGAGAGGAGGTTCCCATAAAACCTATTTGTGGAGTTTGTTCAGGACATCCTTTCCCTCAGTTTCATCAGCACTGAATTATTCACAGGCATTTCACCAGAGAATGTGAAGGAAGCAGAAGAGTTAAAAAAAAAACAAAACTTGAATGACAATTTCTAGAACTTGCCTGTATTAATCACTTGCCATGCACAGACTCATCCTATGTAACTGTCCAACTACAGTTACAAATCCAAATTCCAGTTTTGTTATAGAGCACAACCACAATGTGAAATGTATGTGTGTGTGGGGTGTCCCATAAAACCTATTTGTGGAGTTTGTTCAGGACATCTCTTCTCCCACCAGTTTTATCAACATTGAATTATTCACAGGCATTTCACCGGAGAATGTGAAGGCTCAATGTGGGTACTATATCCACAACATTGACAGTACCTGCACAGTCAAGGGTAGCTACCCCATTATTAAACAATGATTTAGGAGGAGGCTCCACATAAAAGCTCTTTTGAAACTAGGTCAATCAAATAATCTCTTGGGAGTTAAAACTGAAAGTCATTGAGAGGTTTAATCAGTTGGTAACTGGAACAAAGGTTGAAAAGAAACAGAACAAAGCCACAGGGCACTAGAAGCCATGAGCTACAAGTTACAAGGAAACACAATATATGAAGAAAAGTTATACAGAATGAGAAGAAAAGAGGGTGGTTAGTAATGAAGGAAAAGAAAAAATAGAGAAGAACCAAAACAAATTGAGAAACTTGAAGCAAATAACGAGGTATCAAAATAAAACATAAAGTTTTAGTACTGGGGGGATGAAGAGAAAATCTGCTCCAACTTTAAAGCTGTCTCAACTCGTAATTAAGCAAACATTTCCTTTCCTGAAGGCCAAGCTATGCTAAAGATCTTGTTCTTCCTGTGTGATTCTTTTTCTAATGGTCACATGTGTAACGAGCCTAATGAATCTCCATTACTTGAAGGAGCTTACATGAACCTGTGTTTCTTAAAAACACAAAAAAGAACTCAGCAGAGTAAGAGCCAGGACAGAAATGTGGAAAAATTGAATAATGCTAATATTTAAAATTAATTTTTCTACAGACTTAGAAATAATAAGTCTATTACGAATAACCAAATATTTCACATTGAAATTTAAATAAAACAGATTTCTTTTCAGAAAATGGCAAAAATGAGGCAAAAATAGAAAATAGAAATAATCTTATTTCTATTAAAGAAGTTAAATCTGCAATTAAAAGCTTTTTCACAAAAAAATCCAAATCCAGATAAATTCCCCACTGAATTTTTCCACACATATAAGATATAGCATCAATCTTAAAACAAACAAACAAAAAACTTTTCAGAAAACAAAAGGAACTCTTCACAAATTATTTCAGAAGGCCAAAATAACCGACCTATATATCAAACCCTGACATGGCCATAACAAGAAATATAACAGGGTGATTCCCAGGAAAAGGGTGTGTTCCAGGTTCCCTGCCGCACCCAAGGGACGGTGGAGCTACACAGGAGAGATGAGAAGCTGGAGAAGAGAGGAGAGGAAGAAACAGGAGACTGGAGAAGGAAGAAGCATGATGGAGAGCGAGAAGAAACACGGAGCGGAGACATGTAAAGACGCTGCACTGGCCTGGACTAATTAAACAGATGTGGGCGAGAGACCTGTGGGGACGTTAACAAGGGCAACGTTGACCTGGATTTTGATTTTGTTCTTTTCCTCCCAGAATTGTCTGGCTGTTTCTGACCCTTTTCTATGGGCCCCTTCTGAAAGGTGTTTTAGGTTTGTGGCAGGCTTTTGGGCCCTGCTTTGGGCCAATCCCATTTCGGTGGACTTTTACCCACGAGGTGGTAGGTAACATTGGGTGCTTGATTTAAAACTACATTCTCCCATCCCCTTCAAAATCGAAACCAAAAAAATAAAATACCTGGGAATAAATCTAACAAAAAACATAAAGGACTTATACAAAGAAAACTACAAAACTCTGTTGAAAGAAATAGAAGAAGATACAAGAAGATGGAAAGGCATCCCTTGTTCATGGATTGGAAGGATTAACATTATCAAAATGGCAATCCTACCAAAAGCAAT
>PVIJ01010892.1:37114-57835 GCA_004024925.1 Scalopus aquaticus | reverse complement strand
ATGTCCAAAAATAGATGATTGGATCCAGAAGATGTGGTACATATACACAATGGAGTACTATTCAGCATGGAAAGAAGATAAACACATGCAATTTGCCGCAACATGGATGGAATTAGAGGGAATCATACTCAGTGAAATAAGCCAAAAAGAAAAAGAAAAATATCGAATGGTTTCACTTATAACAGGACTATAGGGAGGAGGGGTGGGAGAGAGACACTCAGCGGTGGGGGAGGGGGGAGGGGAGGATAAGGGCACAAAATGGAAGAGAAGAGAATACAGGGGACCATGGAGATGGATCACGGGTGAATTGGTGGTGGGCTGCCCAAGGGGAATACAAAATGTAAAAGACACAAATAACAATAAAAAAAAAATGGAAAAAAAAAAAAAAGAACTTGATAAACTGGGAATAAAAAGAACATACCTGAACATAAGGCCATTTGTGATAAACCACGGGTAACATCAAACTCAATGGTGAAAACTGAAAGCTTTTTCTCTAATATCAGAACCAAGACAATGATGGCCATTCTCACCACCACTTTTCAACACAGTATTGAAAGTCCTAGCTAGGAAAATTAATCAAGAAAAGGACATAAAAGGAGTAAGGATTGGAGAAGGAGAGATAAAACTACCACTATTTGCAGATGACATGATTATATACATAGAAAATTCTTAAGACGCTACCAAAAGAACAACTGGAAGCAATAAATGAAAACAGACAAGTGGCAGAATACAAAATCAATGTAAAATACAGGTTGCATCTGTATATGCAAATAGTGAATTAGAGGAAAGAGAAATTAAAAAATCCGAGACCACCCTGGTAGGCTAGTTCTGCTCCCTACTCTGTCTCTGGTGAATCCACCCCCCACCCCCACTCCTCTGGCCTACACACGTTCTACTCAAAAAAAATAAATAAATAAAATAAAAAAGAAAGAAAAAAAATCCCATTTATAACTGCAACAAAAAGGTTGAAATACCTGGAATAAACTTAAAAAAAGAGGTGAAGACCTATATGCTGGAAGCTATAAGACTGTTAAAAGAAACAAAAGATAACAAAGAAATGGAAAGATATCATATATTCATGGATTAGAAGGATAAACACTGTGGAATGACCATATTACCTAAAGCAATTTATACAGTTCAGCACAATACCTATCAAAATCCCACTGATAGAGTTTAAGGAAACAGAACAAACAATTTTAAAATTGTCTAGAGCCACAAAAGAGCCAGAATAGTCAAAGATATTCCTGAGAGAAAATAAGAAAAATGGCAGTATTGTGTACTTCAAATTAGACTACAAAGCAACAGTACTCAAAACAGTATGGCACTGGAACAAAAACAGAAATACAGACCAACAAATTAGAATTGAAAGTCCAGAACTAAACCCACATATATATGGACAGCTAATCTATGACATTAGAGCCACAATTAAAGGAGAAAGCAAAGTTTTTCAACAAATACTGGTGGAAAATGTAGGACAGCCACATGGACAAAAAAAAAAGTAAGTAGAACATTATTTAACGCCACATATAAAAATTAATTAAAAATGGATTAAAGACTTGGAGATAAGACCTGAAATTATAAAAAACAAAGTAAAAACCATTTACTGCTGGATATCAACCTCAGAAAGGCATTTGGGGATTCAACTCCAACAGCAAGGGAAACAAAAGCAAAATAAACATATGGGACCAGATTAAACTAAAAAAATTTTGTATCACAAAGGAAACCACCACAAAATAAAAAGGCAGTCAATGGATTGGGTATTTATCCATCATATGACCAAGGAAAGTAACTTCCAAAATATATAAAGAACTCAAACAACTGAACAACAAAAATACCAATCAAAAATGGGAAAAAGATACTTCTCCAAAGAAGACATACATATGGCCCATATACACATGCAAAAATGTTCAACACCACTTATTATATATAGGGATAACATAAATCAAAATCACAACGAGATATCACTTCACACCTGTGAGAATGATCTATATCAAAAAGACTGGAAATAACAAGTTGTTGGCCATGGTACATTAAAAAAGGAACTCTCATTTACTGTTGGTGGGAAAGTAAACTGGTGCAACTTCCATGTAAAACAGTATGGAGATTTCTTTAAAAAACAAAATGGAAATATATGATCCAGCAATACTATTTCCAGGTACTTATCTTAAGAATATGGAAACACTAATACAGAAAGGTATGTGCACCCCTATGCTCATAGTAACACTATTCACAGTATCTAACACATGAAATCAACCTAAATTCCCATTCTAAATTTCCAGATGATTGGATAAAGAAATTGTATATATATTCAATGGAATACTACTCAGCTATTTAAAATATGAAACTGGGCCTTTTGCAGTATTATGGATGAAATTTGATCACACTAGGTGAAATAAAGTTAAAGACATTAACCAATTGTTTCAGTCATTTGTGGAATATAAATAACCAAAGAAAACAAACTAGCAAAACACAACCAAAAAAAAAAACAAACAAACAAAACTCTTAAGACTCTGAAAAATATGGTGACTACCAGAGGGAGAGAGGGAAGAAGGGGGTAGAGAGAGTAAATATGATAAGAGTAGCGCCACTGGAGCTTTGGTGGTGGCTGAGTAAACCATATATACACATCAAGGTATAAAGCTATACTCCCGACATCTTAGTTTTGTAAATGAATGGTAAATCATTAAAATTTGATTAAAAAAATCTTATACAATGTAACCAAAGAAAGTTCAAAAGCTCTTCATAAATACTTTCCATAGGTCATTCAGAAAAAAATGGATGGGCATTAAAAATGGGCAAAGAACTAAGGCAATTTACAATGAATATAATACTAAAACATATAACCAGTAAGCCTCTTTTAAAAATTAATCCTATTAGTAAATCAAAGAATAAAAATCAAAACAATGAGATGACAATTTTTTGGCCATCTCTGGCAAAGTTACAAAACATTTTACTATTCAGGATTGGTGAGAATACTAGAAAACAAGTTTCTATTCTGCAATTTAAACAACTAAAATAATTTTTGGAGGCTAATTTGCCATTATCAAAAGGCTTAAAAATCTACATACAGTGTTTGACCTACTTTGACCACTTTGAAATTTTACCTTAACTAATGAAACCTGTATAAGGCTGCTTGAGATGGCATCTTATGAAACTAAAAAGTCAGTAACTTCCTAAAATGTCTAACGGCTGAGGACTAAACAAATATGGTACGTCCATACAAGTTAATATAATGAAGCCATTAAAATTCATATGGGTTAACATGAAAATCTACTCAGGATATATTTATGGCTAACTGAACAAAGATTACAAAACAGTATGTATGTTTTAACTCTACTTCTCTAAACATGCAAAAAGAGCCACATATGTCCATCCATCCACCCATCTATCCATCTACCCACTCAACCAGGATGGAAAGATAAAGGAATCTTTTCTTTCCCTTATTGTTAATCTAGATTTTTCTAGTATTTCTAAAATGAATGACTATTTTGTAAAACAAAAATTATCTTTAGAATTAAAAACATCTTTAAAAGCACAGATTTCTGAATTAAATGCCTGTACTTCCAATATCCCAACTGAGGTGACTAAACTGAACAAGCAGGAAGCAGCTAATTAAGAACAAATTCACAGCTTTCATGCCTAAGAGGGCAATTAAAAAAATTTTGTTTAATGTTAGTATACAGCTATGAAATTCATTTTTGTATACTCACTCTCTATTTAGCAACTTTGTGATATTCATTAACCCTAATAACATGTCCTCATTGCATTTTTAATGTATTCTTTTTGATTTTTGCATAGAGCTAGGGTGTAGGCCAGAGGTGCAGGGAGTGGGGTTGAGAAGATTCACCAGAGACAGAGTGAGGAGCAAAACAGCAGATTGACTGAAATGCACTGCTGAGGGGAGCAGCAGGCGAGGCAGGAGAGGTCTGCTGTCCCATATGTGGGTTGTTCTCTGGCTGGGAATTGAACTCAGGCTATAGCAATGATAGTGCTGAGACTTAACCCCTAGGCCACCAGGGAGGCCCAAAGTATCTATTATTGTCGCTGTATCAAAACACCAGATTTTTAACAGATTAAAAAAAATTACAATTTATTACCTTACAGGTCTGGAGGTCAGATGTCCTAAGCTCAAGGTTTTGGGAGGGTTGTGTTTATTTTCAAGGCTCTATGGAAGAGTCTGTATCCTTAGCTTTTCTAGAATCCAGAGGCCACTTGCATTCCTCACCTTACGGTCCTCTCTTCTATCTTCAAGGCCAGCAGCATACTATCTCCAAATTTCCCTCTTTCCTTTCTTTTCCTTTTCTCTCCTCCCAGAATGGTTCTGGCATCAGTCACATCTCCTTTTCCTGACTAACATTTCTGCTTCCTTAAGGATCCTTGTGACTACAATAGACCCATCTGGATAGTCTAGGGTCAGCTTCCATCTCAAGATCCTTACTTTAGTCTCTTCTGCAAAAGCCTATTGCCTTGTAATTTAATACATTTGCTGGATCTGGGGATTAAGATGTAAACCTTCTTTGAAGGACCCTTATTCTGCTTACCACAAAGGGTGAGAACATGGGGCAGATACAGAATACCACTTGGAAGCTTTTTCACAACTACAAATCAGTACCTCTCATAATCAGCAGTTCAGAGAGGCCCAAGTTATACTACCATACCAAATGGGAAGTGGTCAGAAGGTGGAATGTCCTTTTGACACGGTAGGCCATCGCTCCAGGAAGAAGGTGAGAAATTGCTATATCATTTATGTGAAAGAGAGACTGGACACGGGAAACTAATTCTAGGTATATAGCTCTGCTATATACAGAACAGAAAGTTTACAAAATAAATTAACTTACTGAGAATGCACACCACCTGGCTGCCTATCAACTCCCTTCAGGGAGCTGACTCAGTAACACAAACTTATATCAACCAGCTCTAGATTAGAGAAGGGAATTCTAAATTATATTTGTAGACAAAGAAAGCACCCAGTGAGAATACACCTAACCCATTTTGGAACAGGTTCTTTTGTTCAAAGAAATATAAATGATCAGAATCAGACTGTAGAAATCCAATTTGGGGGGCCTCCCTGGTGGCACAACCAGTTAAGTCGCAGCACTATGAAGCAAGCTATCCAGAGCCACTAGAGCATGGGTTCGATCTCCAGCCAGGGAGCTTCCCACATGACACAGCAGACCTCTCCTGCCTTGACTGCTGCTTCCCTCAGCAGTGTATTTCAGTAGATCTCCCTGTTCTGTTCCCCACTCTGTCTCTGGTGAATTCTCTCACGTTCCCTCTATACCTCTGGCCTACACCCCAGCTTGAATGCATGAATAAATAAATCTTTAAAAAAAAAAGAAATCCAACTTGGAGCCTATGAAAAGAATCTGTAACATAAAAAAGGGACATCACAGCATGCAAAAAAAAAAAGAAACAAGCATATTTTGGGGGGAAATGTTAGATGAAGAAGATAGCATCTGCTTTATCCTTACAATCAAAATTGTTTTAAAGATTTATTTTTATTTATTTATACATACAAGAACTGGGGTATAGGCCAGAGGTGCGGGGGTTTAGGGGAGTCTACTGAAATACACTGCTGAGGGGAGCAGTGGGCAAGACAAGAGAGGTCTGTTGTGCCATGTGGGTTAGCTCCCTGGCTAGGGATTGAACTCATGCAGCAGTGGCTGGTGATAGCTTGGTAGCATGAGACTTAACCCCTGCACCAGCAAGGAGACCCTACAATCAAATTTTTTAAATCATAACATTCTATGAAGTATGCTAAAAGATGTCAATGATAAAACAAAGATAGTTAAGAGGGATCTACATAAAAGACAAAAATATAAAGGTTAGGGCCTCCCTGGTGGCGCAGGGGGTTAAGTGCAGCGCTGTGGAGCTGTCAGCAGTGAGTTCGATGCCCTGCTGGGGAGATTCCCACATGGTGCAGCAGACCTCTCCTGCCTCGCCCACTGCTCCCCTCAGCAGTCGACCTGCCTGTTTTGCAACCCACTCTGTCTCTGGTGAACCCGCTCACTGCCCTACAACTCTGGTCTGCACCCCAGCTTGTATGCATAAATAAATCGATCTTTAAAAAATATATAAAGGTTACAGGATGATAGGGAAATAATGTAAGAGAACAAACAATGCAACAGCATATTAAAAAGCTGAATTAGAAGCCGTAAAAAAGTAGATCAGCGGTATAAAAATTCGAATCAATTACACAAAAAAGTCCTCTGGGAACAGAGTCAGAGCAAAGAGAGATTAAAATGATGACAAGAGATATTGAGGACAAAGAATGGAGATCTAATATATTAGGAGAACAGAAATTAATGAAAAAAGAATAGAACAAACAGAATATTAGCAATCAAAGATATATCATATAAAAACTTTTCTGGTCCAAAGATAAATCTGGGTCTGCATATTTAAAAACTCATTAAATAACATAAAAAATTAAATACCGAGCCCAACATCTAAACAAATTCTCACACAATGTGAAATTCACAGTTAAAAAGGTTATAAATTACCCATGCTGGACAACAACATATAAGTTTACCTACAAAAGAAGAAAAATAAGATTTCTGTCCCATTTTTCCAAACTATTAATGCAATGGAATATTACCTATCATTTTAAGGGGGAGGGAGGCGGCGGAATGTTGACCTAAGTTGCCATACATATGGAAGAGCAAATGAAAAACATTTCAAAACATAAATATTCAAAAAGTAATCAAAAAGAATGTCCTTGATAGAATTTTTTTTAAAGTTTTTTTTTTTAAGATTTATTTATTTTTTATTTATACATACAAGCTGGGGTACAGGCCAGAGGCATGGGGCGGCAAGAGGGTTCACCAGAGCCAGAGCGGGGAGCAGAACAGGCAGATCAGAAATACACTGCTGAGGGGAACAGCGGGCGAGGCAGGAAAGGTCTGCCGCGCCATGTGGGACTCTCCCTGGCGGGGGTGGAACTCGCGTCACCGCTGCCAACAGCTCCACAGCGCCGGGGAGGCCCGCCCTTGATAGAATTTAAGTGAAAAAAGCAAAGTATACCACACTGCCATTGTGTGTGTGTGTGTGTGTGTGTGTGTGTGTGTGTGTGTGAGAGAGAGAGAGAGAGAGAGAGAGAGAGAGTGAGAGAGTGTGTGTGTGTGTGTGTCTCAATAGGCATAGAAATGGCCTACAAAAGATATTAAATTGTTTACATAGGTTAACCCTGGAGGGTAGTTTTTGCCTTTAAATATTTTATAAATTGTTTGATTATCTTGCACGAGTATGTGCATTATTGTTATGCTTTTCAAAAGTGACCTTGTTAAGAAGTAACTAAGTCATCTTTGCTGAAAAAAAAAAAAAAAACCTCATGTTGCATGTGAATAAAAGATGAAGACATAAAGAATGTAAGAATGGGAAAGTCACAGAATATAAAGACTGAAGGTAAGAATTGAAAATAAAATTAATTATAAATAATTATTATAAATTTAGAAACACAATGCAATTGTGTAAAAAGAAAATACACACTGTAAGTAGTTTTAATTTCCACATCTTAAATATGTGATACTAGTAATCAATTTTTTTACGCTTGATGCTGATACTTTGAGAACAGAGGATAATGTTTTTAAACAAATCAGTCACAGGTAGCAAGCACTTAAATATTTTCTAGACCAACAAACAACAAAGATATTTCTTCCCCACCGTCTGTCTGTCCAACCATCTCCACAACGATACATAAAAAACAAAACAAGAACAAAGTATATTTTCTATTTAAAACACTTTTTAGTAATTATATGTACAACAAACATCAAGAAATGTTATTTAACAAATAAACAAGCAGACAAGCCACTAGATCCAAAAATTGGACAATTTAAGTCTCATATTTAACCTCTATAAAACATTTTTATTAACAAGTTTCTGGGATCCTAAATTCAGACACAAAGCAAAAATAAATGGGATGTGAAGTGAGACTTATAATATGGCCTTATAATGACATATATTTCTAATTAAGTTAAAGAGAGGCCCCACACCAGCTTACTGAAAAGTTCTCCAATTTGGTTTTTGGTCAGAGAATATGGGAAGGAAGACAAAAGATCACAGGTTAATCTACATGGGGGTGTTAGAATGAGGACTGCTTGTATCTGTTTATGATATTAATGCTGTGGTATACATTAAATAACTAGAACTCTAGAACCTAAGAAAAGACAGGGTCTATCACTAGATAGATCCCTATTTAATATCATCTATAGATATACAATCACAAGTATATTTTGAAGATGATAATTAAGCCTCTCTGATACTGACTAAAGCACAACATTATAAAACAACTTCCTTTTCATCACTTATCCATATATGCCTAAAGGGTTGTAGTAGTTTTAATGAGAAAATACATGTAAAGAGCTTACCATGGTGCCTAGAACATAACTGCAAGAACTTAAAACTTTATTATTATTATGGTTTGATTATTTTTCAAATAATCACTCAATAATTAGTTAAGCACTGTAATGTGGCAGAAAAGACGAAGTATTCTATTTGTTCTGTTTTCAGGATGACCACTTATTCTTTGTAAAACTCATTATTATGGAAAATTTCAAACATTTACAAAAGCAAACACAATAATGAACTCAGTGTATCATTATTTAGATTTCGCAATGATCGATATTTGACCTTTATTTTCTTTCATTTAAACTCCTAACTATCCTCCACCCCATAGATTATTTTGAAGCAAACCCTAGATAGCAAATCATTCAATTGAAGATGAGTTTTAAAGTCATAAAGACAAGGGTTCTAATCCTGTATTTCCTTACTAGCTACATGACCCCAGATAAACCTCTAAACCCCAGATACTTAACCTCTAAATTTAGGTACTTAGTAGCTATGTTCTTTCCCCTGGTTGGCTCTAACTGGTTTCAACATCTATGATCTTCCTTCTCAAAAGGGAACCAGCTCCACTCAACTTTTACCCTAATTGTACTTACTATAGCATTTCTGGACAATCCCAATAACAATCTGTTTTCTCTCCTCTTGCTTGCCCCATACCTGGATTTTCTACTGCGGTTTGTTTATCTTAGGAAGAATACTAATCCTGTAAGACTGACATAAGTTTGGGAATGACTGCAAAGGCTAACCTTCTCACAACATATACCACAGTAAAAGCTCAAAGAAGTCTTACAGTAATGGGCTGTACTTAACATTGCTTTACTCTAACTTAAATGATCACAAAAACACTTCTTTTCACCTATCAATGCAGAACCTATAAAAAAAGAATTACTTAGAAAATGCGTGGGAAATACAATGATACATTAATGTTAAATCAGTGATCCTTAGCAATGCAGATATTTACCAGTTCCAACAAAATTTCAAAAGTCCTCCTTATTATAGGTTCAAAATGACTTATGGTGCTTCTCACATCTTTTCATGTGCCACAAACTGTCTTCCAAACTAGGAGAATGCAAGCCTGGATCTTGGATGCTACACGTGCAAGAGGACAGTGTGATACAGATATTCTCAGCAAATAACTGTTGAGTGAACATCAAGACTGTATAGGACACGTGACTAATGCTGACCAGCAACAAAACTGTTCATGTTGCTGCTACTGATGAGTCCTCAGGATATTTTACATTTCTTAGTGGTGAATACTAGAAGCTGAAGAAAATATCTATCTTTTTGAGATTTCTAAAAGGTCAAGAGTTCCTAAAGATTCCCTCTGACACATTCATACTAATCTAGGTCAGCCATGGAGATGACCCACATGGGTTTACATTTTTCACTCTTTTTTGAGCCTCAATCACCTCTTTTATAAAACCAAGGTACTTCTACTTACTTGGTAGGAGTACTGTGAGAACTTAATGAAGTACTGTAGGGGAGTATCTAATAGAGGAACTGATAAATGCTAGATATTCAAGATATGTTATTTTTTCCTGTTATGAATAAAGCAGAGTAAAATGGAAAGGCAGGTATCATTTTATAAAATGTTAGGGTAGCCAGAGAAGACCTCTCTAACAAGGTGACATTTAGAAAGAAATAAGAGAGCCACACAGCTATCTGGGGACAGGGTGTTCTAGGTTAAGTGGAAAGCAAGTGCAAAGACCCTTAGGCATGAGTGTTTGGCTTGTCTCTGGAACAGCAAAGATGCCAAAGTGACTAAAGCACAGTGGGTAAGAGGAGAGCAGTAGGCACTGAAGTCCAAGGGTTAAGGGTGTAGAGGTGGCATCAGATTACTGAAGGTATTGAGGGTTGTTGTCAAAACTTTGGCTTTTACTCTAAGTGAGAAGAGCAGCCATTAAAGGTTTTGAACAGCAAAGTAATGTCATCTTCTTGATGTTTTAAAAAGACAATTCCAGTTGCTATGCTGAAAATAGACTGCAGAGTAGGAGGAGGGAGGAACTAGAGAAAACAGCTAGGAGGCATTTCAATGAGTAATTAAGGTGCAGTGGTAAGAAACAATTGTACCTGTATTTATTTTGAAGGCAAAAAAGACAAATTGCTGATGGATTATATCTGTAGGTGTGAGGAAAAAAGAAAGGAGCACCAAGAATTTTGAATGGGCAATCCTAAAGTCTAAGACGTCAATTACCAATAAGGGAAGACTGAAAGAAAACAAAGTTTGGGGAAGAGAATAAAAAGCAGGTTTAGGAGACAGAAATACAAGAACTTAGATTTGGAGATGTTATGTGTGACATAACTATTTCACGGTCCTTGAAATGGAGACCTACCTTAGTCTCAATGAGCATCAAGTGCCCTGGGAAGCCTATGAATCATTACTCTAGGATAAAGGCATGAAATGCAGGCTCTGTGTTCTTCTCTGGCCAAATCATACACTGTATTGAATGGATCACACACTGATACTGAAGCTGGGAGAGTTGATGAGAAGTTAGGGTTTAGGAAGTCTGAAACTAGGTAGGATTTCTTCCTTGTTCTGCACTAAAAGATAGCTAGCTCAATAGCCAATGCCCAAAAGCACCAAGTGAAGTCAACCCATCTTGTGATCACAAAGGAATAGTACCTGTTCTGACCTAAGTCACGGTTATTCAATTTCTCTCATATTCTTCTAATTGAACATCTTCAATAAAGTATAAGCTCTGTGTTAGCTGTCTTCCAGCTAAGACTCTACTATTCCCTATTATTATACCCTTCTGAGACTAGAAGAACAGGAATTCAACTTTTTGCTGGGAAAGCATAAAAAGAGCATTCCTCTTGGGAAGGAGAGGTTCTCACATACTGAAAATTCATTAGCTATTAAGTGCAACCATGGAGTATGGGGTTTTGATATGTCAATGTCTAGAATCTACCTACTACAGAAATTTAACCAAAAGAAATATATGCAAAAACTCTGCTGTGAGGAAACATTTCACTGTTTATAGTAGTATAAAAACTGGCTTATTATTTGCATCAGTACAGCAAAGACTAAAGAAATCTTGGCATATAGGATAATAATAAACAATCACCAAAAATGATTCCACATGATAATCATCAAAAATAATTTTAAGAGAAAAAAACAGATTATAAATAGTATGCATAATATGACCCCAGTATTTTTTTAAAGTATCTGTGTATGTATTCTAGAAGTTATAGGTTAAAGATTAGTATGTATTACTAACAAAAGTAAGTTTGAATAGAGGGATTAAGGCTAGTTTTTTCTTCTTTTTATTTATCTACAATGTACACAAACTCTTTTCTACCAAGAAAAAGCCTTAAAATTTCTATATCAAATATAAAATATCTCCTATTTGCAATCAATGTTTGGAATTTAGTTCTTTACTATCTGACTTAAAAAAAAAATCTACCTATATCTCTCTATATACTTCATCTAGGTCAAAAACTTCCTCCTGAGAAGCCATTTGCAGACTCTTCCCCAAAGGCCTTCCCTAGGGAATGTGATGCTAAAAACTCTGCAGAAAGGTCAGTCACAGGGTTGCCTGGTTCAGCACAGGAGTCTGCTCCCAGGGTCTGTGGGTGCTACTTCCCCAGTCTAACAACCACTACAGTGGTACGTGAATTGAAGCAGAAGGGTCAGCCCTACTCTCCACACCTGGCCGAAGAGCCAAATGTTAAGCAGAGACCAAGAGTTCCACAGTCCCCACCAGGGCAACAGGCAATGGGTTTTGTTTTCTATAAACACACAGTCAAGAAAAAGTTCAGGTTAAAACACATCCTCAGAGGAAGAAAAATAGAAACCAGGCAGCGGGGAATGCTCCATATTCCTAAAAGCTTTTTTTGTAAGTTAACACATGGTGTCTGCATCTCTCCAGTCACCTATTTATCACTCTCCTCCTTAGAGAAGGGAAAAAGCCCTGGCTGTTTTCCTAGTGCAGAGTTTTGTGGCTGGGGGGAAGGAGGTACAGGGGGGTTGGGGGGAGGAGGGTGCTTTAAGCATGATGCAAACCATTTGGAGTTGAGTGAGAGCACTGCCAACACAAGCTGCACTATTTAAACAAGTGAGGAAATGATCGTATATACAACATGCCAGCGAGCGCACACACACACCAAAGGAAGTTGAGAGGGCTTTTTTTTTTTTTTCAGGACATAGAGCTGGATGTCAGCGGCTAAAAGGTCGATATTTTCCCTTAACACCCTTCTCAATGACTTAATCATGTTCCGTTTGCACAGAAAACTTCCCAAGAATAAAAAAGTCTGGAGAATTAAAAGGAGGGGTGAATGGGGAGGGATGTTTGGCCTGGGGCTGACCTTATCCGAGGTTTTCTCCACGTAGCAGGGGTCCTGAGGGGCTGCCAGCAAGGGGACAAAGCCCGAGAGAAGCCGATCCTCTTCCAGGATAAGAAGGGTGAGGTCATCGTCCGGATCCTTGTACAGTGGCACCTCAGACTGATTCACCGCAGTCAGTATGTTACAGAAATCAGCCAGCATTGACCACACATCCACGGCAACCCTGTGCGAAATAAAGTAAGAAAAGAAGAATGGCTCTAGAGAAGGACCAGTTTAAGTATTCTAAAGCTGGGAGATGCTTATATAGGCAACTAGTGTCTATGGCTGATAATCTGCCAGAAATCTTACCTAAAAAACTAGAATACAAAATTACCCCTATGGCAGCAATCTGGTGCTTGCCTGTTCATCTTTGCAAGGTTGAAATTGATTAGGGGGAGTTTTTAATCCTAACCAGAGAGGAAAGGAATTTAGAGAATCAGTTGCCTAATGCAGGTCCTGTCACCCTTCCAGACCATGTGCCTGAGTCAAATACTCAAACACTAGACACACAGGCCTAAAGCATCTCTCAGAATTCCCCAACTCCCATCCAGTCAAGTATATGCCACACAGATAGCAATGGAGTATCAACTGCCCCTCCACCCACATAGCCAGAGGGACCAGTCACACCACTGCCATAGTCAGGTGCCCCCTTTGCCCCCCACCCCCAACAATGCATTAGAACTCTCCTATATATAAGCAGGAAAATAAATATTCTCCCAACAAAAACCTCATTCCTGGTCTGCCAAGATCCTCCCAGGAAAGTAAACCTTCTGATGCACTTTCGCTGTCTTTACCAACCCCCCCCCCACTTGTGGAAGGTTAGATGGTTGGGTGACCAACCATTTGGGTTTGTCTGGGACTGTCCCAGTTTTGGCACTGAAAGCCCCACTTTTCCAGAAACACCTTATTCCTGGGTAAACCAAGATGGCTGAACATGCTAATTACACATCACCAGATTCTGACTGAAGCTAAGAAGAAAACTTGAGAATGCAAAGTCTGGTTGTCCCCTCTTAAAACTCCAGGGCAGAATCATAAAAAGGAGATTAATTTCTCCGTCACCATCATTTCTCAAAAATTTACAGTGGTTCAGATCCACACTTTGGTGGATGTTAAGAAGCCTTATTTTCTTTTTGCCTTGCCAGGACACAGCTCAACTAGCCAAACTGTGTTCAGCTCCAGGGCCTGCCAAGAGTACAAACTCTGGCTTTTTCACCAGAAGACCACCTAACTAGGGAATGTGGAACAGGCATTATCCCAGAGACGCGAAGTTATACTCCAAAAGGAGTAAGATGCACAAGAGAAATACACAGAAAAGCTTAAAACTAGGTTCAAGAGGTGGAGTAGCAAGAGGAAGGCAGCAGAGAGCTATACGAATGAGCTATACCCTGGAATCTTCCCAGAAGAGTTACTGCGCATGAGCCAAATCTGCTAGGGAGGAGTCTTAGATCTAAGCAATTTATGTATCCTGGAGACTAGGAACCTCTAGGAGATGGCAAAAAACTGGGCATTCAAAGGACATGCCACTGAAGGTGATGCGGGGTAGGAAGTGGGTAGAAGTGTGGGGACTCCCGTACTGCATCCAGGTGAAAGGAGGCTGCGCTGGTTTATTTACTGTAATCACTGCACTAGGAAAAGGCAATGAAATGAAACATCTTGTTTTCAAGAGTGTCCTGGGAACCAGGCAGAACACAGTTCCATTAATCACAAAACGGCACATAATCAACACACGTGTACGGCAGAAGTAACTCACATCACAGACTTTGCCCAGGAAAAAGCACATGTTTGGGAAGACTCATCAGGGGGACAGAGGGACGGGAGTTTTCTAAAGCCTCTCTCTGCACAGACACCGACAACCAGACTCATTCACAAAGCTCCATCTTTTGGCTCAGCCGGGTTTGGCTGTCAGAAATGTTTAAATATGGAAAAAAATAAACAGTTGCAACACGTTTCTGTGCAGAGATCTGCCTGAGCCCCTTTGTGATGTAATGGGAAACGCAGCATTCAGGCTACCAGCTGTAGAATAAACAGAACTTTGAGGGTTAAAAGGAACTGAACTTTCCACGACCCCATCTGCAGAGAAGAAAATAATAAGAGGAATGATGCACTGCCCCACAGCTCTGATAGTTTATCCTCCAGTCCCGGCTGCAGAGACAAGCACCGGATGTGATAGGGCTGCTCAGGGCCGCCTCCGAGGTTAGCGCTGCCCATGGGAGACGCACAGGGAGGCTCTTCCAGCTCCCCGCTTCCTCCCCCAGTGCCCTGCTGGCCACTTGAGCCCACTGCCTGAGTCTGATCCCACAGCGCTGATGAGCTCTGGCCAACAGGCATTGCTCGGCTGCAGAGCAGCAATTTGGAAAATAAACAGGAAAGACGACAGTGAGAAGGAAGAAGGTGAAAAGTCTCCCAGCTGAATTCTTGGCTTGGGGGCCTTGGTTGGTGCTGGGCAGGTCAAGGCTGTTGCAGGACGTTGTTGGGGGTGGGGAGGAGGGGTGTGGGCAGCAGCATCCCCAGCCAGGGAGAGGCGGCAGAAAATTACCCACGGCTGCCACAGTGGGAGGCCCCACATCCCTCTCTCATCTTCCCACCCCTACCATCTTGGATCCAAGACGAAGAAATATGTGGTACCATGTGGTTCTCATTATCATGCTCTCCTGTCCCCTAAGGCTCAGATAGACCAAAAAATGACTCCTCCCAGAGACTGCTGGCCACCACTAGGCACCCCTGCCCACATCTGCCTTTTGCCCATTACCACCTACCTTGTGCCAAAATCTAAGACTTACTGCAAAAATGAAGTGAATGACAAGTTCCTACCCCAGTATTGACTATAAAACAGCAGCTGGTGCCAAAGGACATAGGAAGTGTCCTGAGTTCCCAACTCAGAAAAATTAAGTGGCCCAATGGTCAAGCCAGACTGAGTAGAACCAAGGGAATATAAAAAAAAACACTTCACTGAAAAGTCACTTCTGACCCATTCAGACTAGTCTTGTGTTTGAACTCTGCTTCTGAGTAGCTGCTTTATCCTGGTATCTTAGAGAACTGCCCATGCTCACTTCAAATTTCATCATCTGAACAACACACACATGAACACAACTAGGTACTCATGGGCTATACAGTTAATTTCTACAGGGAATGAGTAAGATGAAAGTATAAGGAAACTAATGCTAAAAGAAAGAAGCACTTTAAAAAAAGTAGGTGAGATGAATTCAAAAGCTAAGATATTTGCAAAAAAATGAGGTAATTCATGGAACCCAGGCAACATCAACTCGGCTTACCCCCGTCAGGCCTCTGGGATAAGAAGTCAGTTTTGTGGGTGAACACAGGGTTTCCTGTCTGAGTAGCTTAACTTAACTTTTCTGCCCTACTTCCTTATCCCAGCAAGGAAAGCCTCCCAAACTTCACCCCACAACAACCCTTGGGGTCTAAGGACTCAAGGCTGGCTTGGGCTAAGGAGTCCAAAGTCCAGTCCTGGGTGGCTATGAGGAGTTCAGACAGCTCCCAACCTTCTGGAAATGCTTGGACAATCTCAAATCACCTGTGGTCCTAACTAAATGTACCCTCCAGAGTGCTATAGGCTTGAGCAAATTCCTCTGGCTTGTTCTGGTCTCCACACATGTTTGGGGGAAGCTTCCAGAGTCTACTAAAATTAGGGTGCACTCTTCACCGAGCAGGCTCTTCACAAAGCAGTCAGAGAATATGAAACTGTGTCCAATGAGCCCGTTTATGACTCTCAGAATGGTGGCAAGGGAGCCTCTCAGCAGCTGTGATGTGATTAGTGAGCAGGGATCAGCAGTTGCAGGGTGACCCAGTGGCCCAACCTCATAGAACACACCACACACCAGGAAAGCAGACCCCTGGCTGGAGTGTGAACACCAGATCCTGGCTTGGGACAGACCAGCATTGGCTAGCTAGAGGTATGCACTCAGGACCAAGGCTCACTCACTTCCCCCCACAGACATGCATTCACTTACTCCAGCAGGAAAGGAAAAAAATAAGAGTTAATTTACTTTTTATTGCCTCAGAATTCCAAGGTTTAATGTAGCTGTCAGTTTGAGTGTAGTGCAGCTGCTGGCCGATACAATGCAGCCCAGGCCAGCCCAGGTGACTGGGGAAACACATTTCACAGAAATGAACCAACACACACTCTTGGCTGGTTGTTGAGGGGATATTGACTTGGGGAATCAGATTAACCCTTCAGTCAAAGGGTTAGTTCTGCAAACAGGATTCGATAAGCAGCTTCAGTCCAAGAAACTGGGAAACCCTGGTCTCAGGTAGACCAGTGTGGGCTTCTGTATTTCTACAATTTTGCAGTTTTCTCATAAGAGATGTTATACAACCACAACATGCTCTGAAAGATTAAAGTGTGAGGTATGTGAAGCTAGTTATACCACAGCATTCTAGCTCCTTCCGAGAACTTAGAAAGGCGATCTGCCAGC
Organism: Scalopus aquaticus; assembly: GCA_004024925.1. Classification (NCBI taxonomy): domain Eukaryota; kingdom Metazoa; phylum Chordata; class Mammalia; order Eulipotyphla; family Talpidae; genus Scalopus; species Scalopus aquaticus. Next base: position 40,739 of record PVIJ01010892.1, on the reverse strand, counting down.
TTTATAGGGAGGAGGTCAGGTAGGAACTTTTCTGCAAGCTCCACTGAGGTGGGATGAGGGAGGAAGACAATCTGGAAAGAGTAAGTGCTAAGGCCTGACAAGGGCTCAGGACATCCTTCTGGCAAGTCTAAGGAAGACTGAGCCCTCACATACCCTTTCATATTTTTACTGGGGGAACAGGCTGACTGGTGATTAATATCAAGTACAATGACCCCATGTTACAAGCCTGCAGGGGCCTGTGGAGGTGGCCATTTCCTGTGTAATACCAGCTTGTTTAAACACTAACATTCAAACTCCACAGCTGCAGAACAAACCCGGAAAGAGTTGAGTGAGAAGAAGCCCTGCATTGTGTTTCAGAGCTATGGAAGATCAGAGGAGTAGTACAGATGGGAAACAAGTTGGGTCTTTTGGTTCCTGGGGTAAAGAGCTCTGAAATACAGCCAAGATGGCACAAAAACTAGGCACAAGGAAGCTGAACCAAAGAATACCCATGGACTACAGTCACAAAAGTAAAAGACAAAAGACTGTAACAAAAGGAATGCTCTTAAGAGATACAACATCCTGTTTTTAAAACAATTTTGCCTACGGACCATTATTATGTTCTAGTCCCTATTTTCCAAATAGACCAACATATGACCGCTGTAGCCCTGGAAGACTTATTACCCCACTGGAAAAAAATATAAAAGGTGAGTAGAAATGGATGTGAATCCAACAAGTCAGGTAGAGTTAAAAAAACAATATCTGATCTCAAAATAGTAAGTCCCTAGGTAAGTCACTGTGTCATGTCAACTGTCTTCAGTGGGTTGAAGATCTGATTCCGGTACCTCTGTGCTAGGCAGCTCAAAAGGTCCGGGGGGTGGGTTGGAGATAGGGGGAAATCTAAGTTCTCTTGGAGTTTTAGGAACTTTGGTGTCTCTTCCAGATGCCACCGTAGTACAAAGAAAATACAAAGATGTTGGGGATCACTGTTTTCTGAGCTAAGACATGGGTAACAAGAAACCCTCTTCTATGAATAACAGCCGATTATTAGGTAACAACTAAAGAAGACCCCTTCTGCCTTTCTAGTTTATACAAACAAGTCAACTGGGGCATCTAACTTAAATTAATGCTGTCCAAAAGGGCAAATCAAATTCTGTAGCACGTCACCATGCACTATTCCAAGAATATAAACTTCTCCATGTCCTAAGCAATGCAGCTGAAGTTCTACGACCAACCTCAGGTCACAGACACCTAATTCCAGGATTTCTCAAGTATTGAAGCACCTCTATTGTGCCTCCCTTTAACCTCTATCTAGTCAGTGCCTTACTTAATTTCAATTCTCCCAAGTTACATTCATATGTATAGCCTCTGCCCCATCACTATGGTGTGTTAAACCCATCAGCACTGTGTGTTTGGGAAAGAGCAGTCCCCCAGGGGACCTCGACATCTCCACAGCAGAAGTAGAGCCCTCAGTGGCCTCCCTGGTGCGGATTCTCACGGTTCCGGCCTCTCTAAATTTTTAGCTGTAACCACTCCAACACGTCTTCTTAGTTTAGCACACTGGACCCAAATAACCTCAGTCCAGAGCTGGAAAGTACTCTCCCTGGGGTCAGCTGCCTTACCCTGCTGGGGTCAGACTGGAGCCTTAGGCCAACACCCCTTCCTCTCACAAGGAGTCCTGTGGGAGGAGTGGGGAGGGGACCAAAGCTCCTGCCATGGGAGAGATCACATGTGCCCTATACTCAGCCCTTGGAGGAAGAGGAACCCCCTGGTGCCAGGCTGTAGTGCTGACGCCCCAACCCGGAGCCAAAGAGACAGGGTGGAGAGCCAGGGTAGCAAAGGGGCTTCCCACAGTCACCACCACTTCCTTCAGGGAAGTGCTGATGGACTATTCCTTAGTGACCTCCGAGAATGCCCTTTTGGGAAGACATATTAAGAGCCCTTGCAGGGGTGCCGATTAGACTTGGATTAGTTCTTATTTCAGAGCTGCCCTATGTGGGTGGGTAAACTAGCTGTTTTTTAACTTGAGAATTTTTATCTCATCTACAGGGTCAACACATGTAGGCTCCCTGAGGAAATTAACTTACCGCATGCTCCATACATATCCCTATGTCTTCCTATGTGACAGTACCTCAGAGGGCTCCCCACAAGTCTTATCCAGCATGCTTTGTAGACTATACAAGACAAGCCATGGAAAAGCAGCAAGTCCAGGAATTTCTGGATTTTTTTTAAGAGTACTCCAATCCAACAGTGTGATAAATGCATCCGAGCTACAATTAGGAAGATATATAGCATCAGAATGCGAAGGTCTGGGCAGCCTGGTGAAACGCGGGCTCTCCAGAGCCCCGGCTATGTTTCCCATTATGTAACCCTGGTCATGGGCAGACAGCCAGACTCCAAATGAAAAAGAGACTCTGGCTTGGCACTGGTTCTATTTTCCTATCCTCATTCGGGGTCAGCGCAGTGTCATACAGCTGCAGAGAAAGCTCTGGGGATTAAACCTGGGAAAGCCTCCAAGACCAGGACCTGGGTTCAAGTACCAGCTGAAAGCAATAAACCAACTGCCACAGCTGGGCTAGGTTTGGATGTTCTCAAAGTCCCCTGACTCTTTCACTTACTGAGAACTAGAGATCAAGATGAGGGAAGATTTGGCTTCAGCAGAGACTATGAAAATGAGGTAGGTTGTCCCACTGTCCTAGCCTTGCCAAAGGTCCTGAGATGCTGGGTCACTATGCTTAGGATCATGGAAGCCAGTTGCACTGCTCCTCTCCATCACCTGATAGTCACAGTTGTTCCTCATGCTCACTTGGTAAAATGGAGAGTAGCTGCCTTTCTCCCTAACAAGAGGCCTGGAGCAGAAATTGTGTCCAACCTCCACCAAACCTCCACAAGTTGATGGCCTGTCCAAACACTGTGGTCTATTCTAAATAGACCAAAGCCTTCTACACTGTCTTTACAGTGGGCCAAGGCAACTTTCCACACCCTGCTACAGCGCACTGCTGCAGAATCTCCTGAGATATAAACTCCAAACAGGTACAAATGGGAAGTCAACTTATTACATGCTGACTCCAGCATACATGCCTACTACATGCCACTGTGTGGAAAGGCACAAATGGCCCTGAAATCCTGCCCTTGTCACTCTGCAGTGACAAAGATATTCTGTCATCATTATCCTAAGTGTTCCATATGTGGCTAAGTGGCTACTGCCAAGGAAAAGTAGATTTGTTTTTTTTTAATTGTTATTTATGTCTTTTACATTTTGTATTCCCCTTGGGCAGCCCACCACCAATTCACCCGTGATCCATCTCCATGGTCCCCTGTATTCTCCTCTCTTCCATTTTGTGCCCTTATCCTCCCCTCCCCTCCCCACCCCCTCACCGCTGAGTGTCTCTCTCCCACCCGGCCTCTCTATAGCCCTGTTATAAGTGAAACCATTCAATATTTTTTTTTTTCTTTCTGGCTTATTTCACTGAGTATGATTCCCTCTAATTCCATCCATGTCGCTGCAAATTGCATGTGTTTATCTTCTTTCCATGATGAATAGTATTCCATTGTGTATATGTACCACATCTTCTTGATCCAATCATCTATTTTTGGACATCTGGGTTGCTTCCATACCTTTGCTATTGTGAATAGTGCCGCAATG
>PVIJ01010892.1:0-37014 GCA_004024925.1 Scalopus aquaticus | reverse complement strand
GAATCACCATACAGCTTTCAAGGAAAAGTAGATTTGACCAGAAAAAAAAGGAAAGTGGGAAAAAGAGGAGAGAATCAAGAAAACTAATGATGAACTTTCTTCTTTTAAGATTTATTTACTTAGGCATACAAGAACTGGGGTGTAGGCCACAGGTGTGGGGGGTGAGAGGATTCACGAGAGCCAAAATGGGGAGCAAAACAGGCGGATTTACTGAAATACACTGCTGAGGGGAGCAGCAGATGAGACAGGAGAGGTCTCCTGCGCCATGTGGGTCAGCTCCCTGGCCCGGGATCGAACTCATGTTTCAGCGGCTGGTGATAACTTGGTAGCACTGAGATTTAACTCCTGTGCCACCAGGAAGGCCCTAATGACACCAGGAACCGCCCCCCCACCCCCAAGAAAGTAGAGGATACTTTGAAATGATTCTCTAATTCTTCAAGCAAAGAGGGTAACAAAATGAAAGACAGGGAGGGAATAAAGGGACAATGATCACATAAAGATCTAAATGTTTCAGGGAGACATGTTGGGAGTAGGAATTCTGATAGGGGAAGCAACATGAAATATAGGTTATATGGTCACTTTATCAGTGGATCAATGAGGAATTTGCCTTTGCAGAGAACAAATGCAGGCAAAGACCAATGAAAGCATGTAAAGGAGAGGCGTTAAGTGGTAGCCATTTCCTTCCTACTCTCTTGAGAGCATTCCCAATCCCTCCAAAATGAAGATCAGCACAGGACCTTAGAGTGTCAGTAGGATTATTGTTCTGACATCCACAGGACTATTTGGAGTGTGTTATTCCCTACTGCCTTAAAAGAAAAAGCACTATAGTGTGGAAGACTGGTGGAGGAAGAATAAGACACAACTTTATAACCCACAGAATAACCATATCATGCTAATCTCACAATCACAGAATTTGCTCAGTGACTGTTAGGCATCTATATAGAAATTGGAAATGAGGGAGGTAAATTTTCATTCTACTTCTCCAGTGTTTGGATCTGAAAGTTATGAGGTGAATGGTTGTCCAGCCAGGTTTGCTCTGTCCAACAGTAGCACCAGCCCTCAAACTACCAGGACTTACGGTTCAGCCTCAGCACAGCAGAGCTCCTTCTTTATGCTTAAACTTGCATTCCAAAGACAACTAGCTGCTGATCCTGAGTGCAAAGAGAGGGAGCACAAAAGGGGACTCTGTTCCCTACCACACTGACTTTTCTAGCCTAGACTAGATTCATAGGGGGGATATGGTGGCCACAGCTACAGGCACTTGATTACTGGGCAAATCAGATTCAATATATTATTTTGTCAGAATCACTCTCCATGCAAAAAAAGTTTGAAAAGATAGCAGATTTGATCCAACTGTCTCAACCCCTCTGCCGCTCTATAGCCCAGGAGGTGAAACCTAGCTGGGACAGCTGTAGCTTGGACCACGTGCCCAGCTGAAGATTGAGCCCTTGCCCAAAGATGGGCAGCAGCTTGCATGAGTGGGCAACAAGCCATTTACTATGACATCCAAAGAGAAAACAGATCAACACCTCAAGCAAATGAGGCCCAGCAATTCCTGTGTGAGTTTTCCATTTCCTCAAACAAAAGCCAAAGGGAGTGAGAGAGGGAGGAAGGATGAAAGGATACAAGCCGCACATGAGAGTTAACAGGACTGATGGCCCAGGATATGGGTGAATAGGACCTGGGTGGATCATGTCATGGACCTGTGGTTGTGAGGTGAGGTGACCCAGGGAAGGCCCAAGCAGACCAAGGACAGATGGTCTGCTTCCCCAAGCCCCGAGAGGTAGGGAGGAACCCTCTGTGACCCTTGCATATGCTCAGAAGTAGTGGCTTCAGCAACTTGGAGTGCTCAACCCTCCCTTGTCATTTTCTTTCCAAAACTGAAAATTGCCTAGTCGGCATTATAGATTAATGGCCTGAAAAGTTTGAAGCTGTACATGTTAACTCTTTGAGAACACTGCTGAGAAACAGCTGTCCCTTGCCAGTGGACTGGTCAGTTCCTTTGTATGGCCTCAGCTGCCCAGCTCAGGGTTCAACACTAGCTCATGAGGCCTCAGCCAGGAGTACATGATGCAAACTTAGGAGGGTTCACAATAAGGATAAAGAGAACTGTTAGATGCTATGAATATCACTGACACAGTTACAGAGCTGGAGGTGGAGAATACGGGGAGATAGGGCTTAACAGTTCAGGGTTGCTTCTTGGGGTAAGGAACAAGGAAGAAATCTGATAAAGGAATGTGGGGAAAGAGACTACACAGTCCACACAGAAAGATCAGGAACTGCTGACCAGATATCTCTGCTAAAGCCTTCCCTTTCTTTGTTGGTCACCCAAGAGTCCCACAGCCCAGAGAAGCACCCCTTCCCACTCTGTAGAAGTGTCACTGGCAGGAACCTAGGTCCCTCTATACCCTATCCTCTAGTATTTTCCCTCCTACAGAAGTCCCCTGGAGAAGGATAATGAGATGTTGGGTATGGATGCTTGCTCCCAAGAACACACATATATACACAAAACAGAGCCTGAAAGAGCTCTGAACGCATTATACCTGTCAGAGACCACAACCTCACATTCAGTCACAGACACACAGAAAGAATGGGGGAGTGAGGAAGGAGGGATAAGGGATGGGGAAAGAAGAACTAGGAAGAGAGGCAGAGACAGCAAAACTAACAGGAAGGGAGAGAGAGAGGGGGAGAAGGGGAGAGGGGCGGGGAGAGGAGAAGAGAGGGGGAGGGGGAAAGAGAAAAAAGAAGGGAGAGGGTGGAGGGAGGGAGAGGGATGTTAAAGAGTTGACTCAAGACAGGTGTCTACCTACATGTATATTAAGACACATTTGTGCAAATACAAACACACAGACAGAGGCATTAACAAAGAGTGGGACACATGGAAATAAGAATACAAATCAAGTGTCAGCAAACTTTTCCTGTATGGGCTACATAGTAAATATTTTAGGCTTTGTAGACCATATGATCTCTATTGTAACTACTCAACTTTGTTGTTCCAGTGTGAAACAGCCATAGACAAAGTGTAAACAAGTAAGCATGGCTGTTTTTCAGTACAACATTATGGACACTGTAATTTGACTTTCAAATAATTTTCACGAGTCATAAAAAATTATTCTTTTGATTTTCCCCCCAAATATTTAAAAAATGTAAACCATTCTTAGTTCATGGACCTTAATTTGCTGGCCACTGATATAGGCTCTCACAAACAGTTGAGGCAGACAAACAGAGGCAAAAAGACAGAGAGGAACGGGCAGACAGGGACAAGCCAAGTCAGGCAAGCAACAGGTGAGGCAGGCAAGGAGACACAGGTGAGGCAGGCAGAGGCAGGTGGACACTGGTAGACTCGCATAGACAGAAAACCCTCCTTTGACAAATCCAGAATGACACAGAGCCACAGTCACAGACAAACATGGATGTGGGCAGTCTTGGATACAAAGACATTCACAAATATGTACAAATACACACTCCCACTGGATAGTGTCACACACAAAGAGACAGACAGAACCAAAGTAGACATGGACCCTGAATCAGACAAGACGCAGACAGATAAAGATATGGACATGAATAGATGTGGAGACACAGACACACAATAAAACTGACCCCTTGTGGGGACACATGAACCCCACAAAGAGGCCCATACAAATCCAAGGACAGACAGAAACACACATGGACACACACACACATATATGGACAGGTACCCAAAGACCCAAATACCCAGAGACAGGCACACACAGAGATTCTCACATTCAGTCACAGACACTCAGATATACACAAATAGGCAGACACGGACAGGGTAACAGAGACACAACCTATATACAGAGAGGGACACAGGACAGCCCTATATGGCTGCACAAGAGCAGAACTATAATGTGCCACTGAGCCATATACAGCTGACCCTCGAATAGTACACAACTGAATTGCCACTTATACATGTTTCTTGTTCTTTTTTTACTTTGTAGATTTTTAGTTACCTTAGTGATTTTTACAATCTTAAAAATAAGCAACACAAATATATTAAAAAGTAATAATAAGCCAGGCTAAGCTCGCATTGGAGGTGAGCGAATTGCATTTTGTTAAACCTAAAGTGAACAGAGTTGAATTTAGGTTAATTCAGAGAAAGGCATGCTCCGCATGTATTGCCTTTTCATTATTCACATATGAAAAATAAAATAATAAAATAATGAATAATGAATAATGAAAAATTCAAAGAGCTTTTTATTACTTGATTTTGGAAATTTTCTGCAGAACATATACCTGTTTTCTTATACTGAAGAAGTTGGTTGGTTGAATCCAGGGATGAGAACCCATGGCTAAGGAGGGGACCTGAACATCGAGGATTTTAGTATCTGAGGAGGCTTTCTAAAATCAACCCCTCACATTACCAAAAGACAACTGTTATTTAAGATTTGGGGGAGCCAAAGTTTATACATAGATTTTCAACTGTATGGGGGGGGGTGTCTATGCCCCTAACCTCCACATTGTTCAAGGGTCAACTGTACTTAAAAAATAGTTAAGATGGCAAACATACAGCGGTGTGTGTGTATACAAAAATATATACATACATATATACATACACACATAACCAACACTTCAAAAAAGAAAACAAAAAAATCATACAGAGAATAGATCTACACAGACACACCCAGGCAGACACAAACTCCCTAGACTGACACACCCTACATTGACAAATGCTCAGACACCATGCTGACACACAGAGACAGGAGATTGGGAAGATAAAGGTACATGCACTGACCCCTCCTCAGTTACTACAATGTCATAAGGGAAAGGCATGGAGGCAGAGCATCAGATAGCACCAAAAGCAGTTGGGCATAGTCTAAAAGGTACATGGAGATAAACTAAAAGTGAGAGAGACAAAGTCACACACCCAGCCTCAAGGGGCAGGTACAGAGACAGTATAAACAATGTAAACTGAGAATGAGATAACAAGAGCAAGGACAAAGAACAAAAGAGAACAAGCTATGGAGTGAGGAAAAAACAGAGTGAAAGGAGAGGAAGAGGAGCAGACCAGAGAATAGGTAAAAATAACCCAAAACATCAGGAGACAAGGAAGGTGTCAAGGAAGGGAAAAAACAAAGTTCAAATGAGGAAGGAAGAGAAACAAACAGGTGTGGGTGAGGACAAAGAAGAATAACTAGGAGAGGAGCTGTGGAAGCACAGGTAGACCATGGTCAGTATTGCCACAGGAATGATCAGAATGACTCACTGTGAGGGCAGATCCAGAGATGTGGGTGGAGGATTCCAGGTGTCTGGGTATCCAAGCATCCAATCTGACCAGACTTTCACACTGGGAAGCAGTTCCTTCAGGTCCGGCACAAAGGAAGACACCTTGATGTCATCTTGGTCATCCTCGTCCTCAGGAGAGGACAGCTGAGCTGCAGAGGCAAAGGGTGAAAACTGGGCCTATGTCTGCTGTGGCCCCCGAATCAGGCCTGGGGCGCTGGGATGGCAGCAAGCTCTTAGGGAAGGGAGACCAAGTCCACAGGAAAGCTGGGCCCAGAAGCGAAGGACAAGTGCCAGCACCTAAGAGGATTCTGAAAAGTAGGACAAAGAGAGAACCAGTGTACTGGGTTTGCCCCTGCAGACAGCTGTTTCTGCTTCACCTGTGGCCTGGCTGAAGTCACTACTCTGGCGTCTAGCCCACCCTTTCAGTTCTCCTCCAGCACAGTACAAAGCTGGCATGTGAGTCTTGCCAAAACAGTATAACCTGAATTTAGCCATGAGGAAATAGCGAAACCCAAATTGCGGGACAGTCTACAAATAAATCACCTTATTCCCTTAAAAAACATCAAGGTCATAAAGGACAAATAAAGACTGAGAAACCATTCCTGATTAAAGGAGACTAAAGAGACATCACATCTAAATGAAACGTGATCCTAAACTGGATGCAAGACTAGAAAAAACTTTTTTTAGGACAAATGGGACAAACTGAGTAAGGTCTGTAGACTCAATAACCCTTTACCAAAATTGGTTTTCTGATTTTGATAACTATCCTGTCACATAAGAGAATGTCCTTGTTATTAGAAAATACACAGTCAAGTGCTTGCAGGTAAAGGATTATCATGTCCACAACTTAAAATCAAATGGTTCATATAAAAAAAAAATAAGCATTTAAGTGTGTGTGTGTCCAAATTAATGCATATACAGTAATATGTTAACAATTGGGGAATCTGGATAAAGGGCATACAAGAGTCCTTTTTATTATTATTCCAACTTTTCTATAAATTCGAAATTATTTCAAAATAAATTTATTTCTACCCTCCCTCCTTAAAAAAAAAAAGGAGTTCTAGAACTGGGTGAATTCACAAAGCGGACATGGCAGGGCGATAGCTAGCAGGGACTCAACACTCACCAGGACTGACCCAGGAACGAAAACCTTTAGCCCTACCTTATACTGCTCAGAATTCCAGGCTTGGAATTCTAAGGGCAGCCTTAAAGGATGTGGGACATTGCTCAACCCAAGAGCTAAAAATGGCCCCTGCTCTGATCCAGTGAGCCCCTCCTTATGGCTGATACACGGAGGTTATTGCACCCACCAGATACTAGACACAGAGGGACATGAGTGGGGACCAAAACATCACTCATGAACAAAAAGGGAAACTTACTTTTCTGGTTTTTAAAAATGGCAGGAACACACATTTCATAGGTACAGTGAAAATCCTAATTACTAAAGGAGAAAAGAGGAAGGGAGTTGTTCCACAAGGAGGAGGGAAGACAACAGAAGTAACCAGACTGCAATGGAGGTGGGACTAGTTAGGTGGGCAAAAGGAAGAGGAGAAACTGGGAAAAGGAAGACTGGACAGTAAAGAGAGAAGACACTGAGAAAGCAGCCTGGCATTCTGAGTCTTGTCTGGATAGGACCCAGGCAGCTAGAAAGCCCACCAGCCCCAGCGCTCCTCATCTGCTTACCTTTGGCGGATTCCTTCAGCAAGTAGGTGCAGCGCCGCACTAGGAGAGAAAACATGGCCAAGCCCAGGGCTGCAGCTTGCTCCTGGATCACAGAACGACATTCCTCGGAGAAGCAGTCTGAGGAGAGGCAATTAGAACTCCATCACTACCTGGGGATACTCAGCCCTGCATTACTAGGTCACATTACTGAGGTCCTTCTCCTCACCTGAGACTAGGGGCAGTCTTATTCCCTCTCTCAAGGGTAAGGCTGTAAGGTTAAATAAAATAATGCTCATGAAGCACTTACCATGATGCTTGGCATATGGGTAAGTGCCCAATAATGTCATTATAGGGGCCATTTGCATGAATTTTACATCACATCACTTCCCCAGCACCAGTTACTCCAACGTGGACAGTTTGAGCTGGAGTTGTAAGCTCTCCACCTTCAGTTGGCTACTGATGTTAAGCTATGGTAACATGAAGTTATATTTAATGACCACAAGCTCTCTACTGTATAGAGAGCAGATGTTCAACCATCAATTAAGATCAGAAAAATACAAATTTAAAAGTTAGCTTCTTGAATCATCAACCTTTGGTCCCATCCTTACTCACGTCCTCTATATTCTTCCTCTTAAGAGAATATACATGACACTCATAAATAAACTATTTTCACTGACTGAGTTAACTTTATAAAGAATAATGCTTGGCACATAATAAGCACTTAACTAGTGTTAGCTTTTATTGTCACAAATTCTTTCCCCTAGGGCTAAAAAATAAATCTGGCTCTAGTACTAGCACTCTCTCCCTCACTTTCTCAGCCTGGCTAACTTCCTTCTGGCTACAGGTCAGTGCAAGGAGCAGTGGCCAGAACTATTCTTTGGCAGGAACTCTATATACACCCCCAAAACACTACCTGTACCTACTCTTTCTCAGTGGTACTCCCTGATAGCCACTTCAACCCTACTTGACAGGAATCATGACAAACACAAGGCAGCAGTCCGACCTGCATTATAGGAGGAGAAGCGCCACACACACAGGAGATAGAATCAAGGGCCAAGCTCACTCACTCTGGCAGCAGCTAATCTGTTAATTCCCTGTAATCCAGAAGACCTCTCAGACTCTCCAAGTGTTAAAAGGATAATTAGCCACATGTTTGATCTCTGTCCATGCCTGCATTTTAACCTCAGTAGCCAAGGGGGAACCCTCTTCCTCAAGGACATTAGTCTTGTCAATGGGCCTAATTAAAGCTTTACTCTAGAAGATGCTACAGAACCACAGTTATTTCTAACTGTCTTTACCACGGGAACAAACATGATTGGAGTACACAAAGTCAGCCCCAAACCACTTTAGAAAGCCCTGGGAGTAGGAAGGAGCAGGCTGCTGCTAGGGAGCTCCCAACATATGAATAGCATCAGTGTAGCAATTCTTCTATTGTGGCTTTCCCACCATATTTCCAGATGCCCACTAGTCCAAAATGTCATTCTCTAGCTTTCCAAGTCAACTGTGGCAGGCAGTAGGAAGTGGTAACAATCCATGTGATTAGAATAGATCACCACTCTCATTCTTCTTCTGGTAAGGCCCTAAACCTGTCAGAGACAAAGAAAAAAAACAACAAAAAACACAAACATCCAAATTCCAGGACGGAAAGTAAGGAAGGGGAAGGTACGAAAGTCAATCTATGAAAAATTGCTAATTTCTCCCCTCCACCCCTCTGAATAGGTCACAGCAATGTCTTTACTGTCTCAGCTCAGCCCAGGACCCTGCCAGCACTGCCAACAGCCTGCCTTTAATTAGCAACAAAACCTGAAATGGGGGAGTAAGTCCAGAAATGAGGACGAGTGGAGGCCACATCCTAGTAGTTAAACACTCTGGAAACAGTGTTCCCTCATCAACTGGGTATCTTAGGCAGAAGTTATCTGCACAGAAGGCACTGAGAGATTGATGAAGGGGGATGCCTTAGCTCCAAAAGACTGGCATTTCAAGAAGCAGAGGCTTCAACAAGCCTAGACAAGGATAAAATGGGGCAAAGGGAAATTACTTTCACCAAGTCTACGTCTATTTTTATGACAAATGGTACTATCACACTAGACTGCTTCTAAGAGTTCCAGAGTTCAGAATTCAAGGGGTAAAATGAACTGCTTAAGAACAACGACATCTGTGGCCACTGGGAAGTATAGGTTGGCTTCTTCTGTAAGCCCCCTGCAATCAGATCTGGGGACCAAGAGCACAGCAACAACTGGACCCTGTCTGCTGTAGGTCTGGAAGGGCTCTGAGAGCAACAGCTGGAAGGTAGTTTCATAGCTGCTCTGTTCTTGTTGAGGTGTTATGTCACCTCAACTCTTCACACCCTCCCCACTCCCCAAGAAGGGCCTGATAACTCTCATTCCTGGGTATCTGGTCCAAGTGATGGGGATGTACAAACCAGTAAGCTGTTCTGCTCTGATCAAACAGGCTGTGATAACATAGTGATCTGGGAGACAGTCCTCTGAGACACCATTTTATATGGGGTACTTTGAGGATGACCTGCCTTTCCTCATGTCTGAGTAGGACCACAGCACAGACTGGGCATCTACCATGTGCTTGATCCCATGCTGTGGAGAACACATTTACAAATAATACCAGGTCTCTGCAATCCTAGGACCTTTCAGCTGATTGAAAAAACACTTTTTTTAAAATCCAAGTAACCATGCTAACTGATGCCTCCAGTGAGAAATACAGAAGAACTATGGTATCTTCAGGAATGCTCTTCACCTCAGTTAGGCTTCCATGAGTCAGAAGCCATGAGGTGCCATTCCTGGAGAAAAGTATTCTCTCTTATACAAATGGGTAAGAAACAGCACCCAGATTCCCAGAGTCTACCACTGTGGGTCCAGATCTAGGAAATTAGCTGCTGATAAATGCCCATATATATCCCTACAGTTGGGCGGGACCAGGCTAACAAGTGATCTGGGTGGGGAAGGAAAAAGCATTGTTTGTCTTGGTATTTGCCTGGGTTCCTCTGGCTTTGTGTCAGGTACTGGGAGCCTGACATGAGCTGAGGAACTCATTAACAATGTGAAACAGCCTTTCCCCTTCTTTCCAAAAGCAGCTTGCTCAAGGGTTTAGGGGGATGGTTTTTGGCTAAGGAAGTCTGACAGAAATATTTCTTACCAAAAAAGTCACCTGCAGCCTGCTGAATTTGGTACTGCCCTTTCCCACAGGCAATCAGGTAGGCAGGTGACCACAGCACCCACTATTCCTGTGGCCCTATACCTGCTCATGCAGAAGTATTCTCCTCACTCCTATGTAACAGGGAGACTTTCTCATTTTTCTGAGAACATATTCATGGAAAACATAAACCAACTGTCGTCAAAGTTGTATGAAATCAGGAAATGGAGCGGCCGGGAGAAGGCTGCCATGTGGCCGGATGTTATGTATTTCTAATTAGTGCTATACATCTTTCAACAGCAAGTGTCCTTCTGCTGGGAAACACAACACACTGCCCTTGTTATTGTAACTGTCAGAGAAGTGCTTAAACAGATAATCTCCAGGAAAAGTGATAAACACGTCCCCTCTCCCACCAGTGTGTGCGCTAGGGTGCTGCCAAAGCAAAGCTGTGCTTGACGGCTCCAGGATGGCAAAGCATCCTCCTGCAGGAAATGGGAGTGAGGCAGGAGGGGTGGAGAGGGAAGAGGAGGGGAAGAGAGGAAGGCCCACCTGTCTGGTCCTCTAAAAGCCCAGCCAAGGGACAGTAGTTCAGAACCATTACTTCTGATCAACTTCTGGGTCAGGGAGAGCTTTGGAGGAAACCAGCATCAGTAGGAATGAGGTTTGGCTGGTCACAGAAAAATCTGGCAGCAATGGAACAAGCAGAGTTCCCCTTGTGCACACAGCCAGCTTCCTGGCAAGAGAATGAGAAGAGTAATGAAGGGAAGATACAGGATGGGTGACACATAAGCCTGATACCATGACAGCAGCAGTAAGGTTCACTGGGGTCTACTAGCCATTAAGCAGAGAAAATCAACTATATGTTGCTTCACTAATAGCTAGAGAAAAATGCAGCCAAGACCACTTATTTACTGATTCCCTCCCAAAGAAAGGAAATGGTCAGTCACCTCCAAACTAACACCACCTGGAGGTGATTTGTTGGTTCTTATCTTTCAGACATAGGCTGTTTTTCTCATGAGTCAGTCACTAGTCAGACACAGGGTTGGCACAGATCCTGAGGAGTTCACCAAAACTTCTCTGACTACAGGAAGTGGGCAGAGTGAGCATCTATCAGCTGCTGCTACTTGAGCCACAGAGTTCTCTGTGGCAGTTGCTGGCTGAATAGGAGGTAGAAAGGCAGTCACTGACAGGAGTCAGACAAAACCCCAGAGCAAAAGCAGAGATGTCGTGGCCATCGGGGCAACATTTTATTTCCTAAAGAGGAGAATGAATGAGTCAAACAATCAGGCATCAATATACTCAAGCAAATTATTCATGTACAATAACAGGGTGTAAGGTTAGTCATATCTTGCTACAGCCAAGAGAAGAGGAATATGGAAGGTATTGCTTCCTCCTTAAAGAGTCCCTTCTGTTAAGCCAGCCATCCCCTTCACACTCTTTAGGATTGTAAAACTTCTTTGAGCAGGTAGATGTGGGGGGGGAGGGCAAAGAAATCCCAAACCCCTAACAAAGTAACTTCTCCAAAAACACTTACTCTAAATATATTTATTTGGGTGACCAATTATGGAGACAATAAAGGAAAATAGGATCCTGCCTGTGAGAAGATGATAATCTAATACGTAGGACAAATACATAACCAAATAACTATAATTCAAGACAATACTACATGCCATAAGGAAGATGAAACTAAAATGTTTTCTGTCACCAGAGGGAAAGGAAAGCATTTCCAACTAATATATATCAGAGAAGGTTTCATGGACAAGAGCACTGATCAAGGTGTGCAAACAAAACATAGATGGAATTGGTAAGATGAAGGAGGGACTTACGAAGTGTGCTAAGGAGAAATACAGGGAGGCACACACCAGGAATGTTCCCAAATGACAAGCACTAGACTTGACCACCAAGTGTATAATGAGGACCACAAAGCACGGGGCCTACAATGCCACAGCGAAAGACACAGGCTTGACTAGAAAGGGAGGGAAGGCAGCAATGGCTCAAGGTTTCTGAACAATGCAGAGATGAGTATATTATGAAGATTAATCAAAGCATTTAGAACAAATTAGGATAGCTGGAAAAGGGAAATAGGAAGGGAGACCAGCTGGGAAGCTAAAAAGGCATGAACTTGCTTGAATTAAGGGAAGTAGAGCACTTCATAAACTTTATAATGTAAAATAAAGTAACATCCTTCTTGTAAGTGAGATGGAAGGGGTATGAAAGGAGTACACGGAGGTGAGAAATGCTGTGGAAAGAAATTCATGACAGTGCAGATGATGAGAGGTAGGGAAGAGATGAGCTGGAACAGGTCAAGGACTCTCACTGATCATCTCGGCAGGTTCCAGAGGATCCTGAGACCACAAGAAGGCTATAACACCATCAAATGAGATCCAGGGAAGGGGCAGAAATTTGGGATTACAGAACACCTGGAGGGAGGAGGTATGTATCAAAGAGCCCCCAGACTCCCACCCACTTGGCTCTGGGCCAGTTCTGCCTTTCCAGAACAAAGACACTTCAGGGGGTCAGAAATACTGAGGAAGACCTTGCATAAGGAGGCCTGGGAAGTCTGAACTGGATCTCCCTGTGGAAGCCATTAGATATTCAGCACTTCATTTGTTTCCAATTCTTGTATGAGTGCAGCTCCAGGCTGTGGGGTGAGAGGCTTCTCTCTGACGTAATCAGGAAGCAGCTGCAAAATTAAGGAATCCCTCATGACATCATAAAAAGGGTCGATGGTTTACTGGGGAAAGTATAAAAATTAATTACATATTCCCACATGACCCCCCTTCCCTAAATCTGTACACACCCCCTCCCACTCGTCCACATTCCCTCATCAACAACATCCAGAAGTCACCTAACTGAACAAGGTATAAAAGGACAAACAAAACCTAGAAGAGAAAGTTCTCTGATACATCACTGTCTGCACCCTCCATTTGAAACTTAACAAGTGCTCCCTTGCTTGAGAATTTCTATATATATATATATAGCTTGTTTCCCAATAACACAATAAGCTCTGTGAGGACAAGAGATATGTCAAGACACCTTCTTGAAAATTAGTACCAGGAAGGGGGTTCAAGAAACAATCACCTCTCATAATAGAAGGCACACCTGCTCTCATTTGTGGATTCTAACCACAAAGGATATGATTCCACTGTGACCAAAAATAGTAACTAAGATATATACATATATATATGTATATATCTTAGTTACTATATATATCTATATATCTATATATCTATATATGGGTATATAAACAAACAACCTATTTGTGTGTGTGTGTGTGCGCGTGTGTGTGTGCGCGTGCGCGCGTGTGTGTGTAAAACTAACTAAAATAAAAAATAGTAACACCAAAAAGGTGGTAAGGATGAAGAAAAACTGAATCACAAATACATTGTTATAGGAATATACAATGGTACAGCCACTCTTGAAAGTTTTAGTTTCTTCAATAATGAAAAAAGGTATTTATCACATGACCCAGCATTTTTACTCTTAGGCATTTATCCCAGAGAAATGAAAACTTGTATTTGCATGAAAGCCCATACACAAACATTCACAGCAGATTTATTCAAAACAGTCTAAAACTAGAAGCAACTCAAATGTCTTTCAATGGGTAAATGGTTAATTTGCTGAATACCCACACTGTGGAATACCACTCAATGATAAAAAGAACTACAGATACATAAAATAACTTGAATAGACCATCAAGAAATTATGTTCAGTGAAAAAGGGATATATACTACATGATTTCAAATGGTTATATACTACATGATTCCATTTATATTCCATTCTTAAAATAATGTAATTGTAAAGATGAAAATGGGTAAGAGTTGAGGATGTAGGGAGGAGGAATGGCTCTTTAAAGGGGTAACATGAAGAGCTTTGTAGTGATGGACCAGTTATGCATCTTGACTGTGGTAATAATTACATGAAGCTACCTGTGTGATAAAATTGCTTAGAATACACACACACACACACACACACACACACACACACAGAAATGTACAACCAGTGAATTCTGAATAAAATCTGTAGAACCTCACAATGTGAATTTCACAGTGCCGATACTGTACTAAAGTTAAACAAAATGCTAGCTAATACTGGGAAGAGGAAGATGAAGAATGCACAGGATCTCTCTGTACATTTTTTTTTAAACTTCCCATGAATCTATAATTATTTCAAAATAAAAAATTTAAAGCAACAAACAAAAGAAAACAAACAATACCCAGTAACATATGACTTAGGGTTCTAGAAAATTTCCCATTTATATAGAATTTACATTTTAGGGACATTTTCTCTATTAGTTCATTTCTCTGCATAGATGCAGCACTTCATCTTGTGCTGCCTGCCCTGAGTTGCTACAGATACTTTGCTGTGTGTCTCTTTATCTAGTCTGAGCAAGAAACTGCTAGGGGCAACCAAAAGAAAAATAAGAAAATAAGGGAAAGTTCACTGAAGACAGAACTTCTGTCTAAAGAACAGGAGCAAAGCGAGAGAACATCATCATCAAGGCTATGACTCATCGGATCAGTAAAATCCATGTCAAGCAACACAAAGTGAAGGTGATGAGAAAGTGAAGAAAGATGACAAGAAAGAATTGCAGAAGCTAAGTGAGCTGTTTAAACATGTTTTTGCTGCTCAAAAAATAAGTAAAGGTATAAATCTCAAACCAATGGTATGTACATTCTTCAAGCAAGGGCAGTCAGGGGAAAAAGTTGCTTAAAGCATGAGCCTTAGCACTGTTTTCCTCATAAATGAAATTGTGCATTTCAGTGCTGCACTGCTGTGAGTCATTAATGAAATGGATATTTTAAAAATTGAAATATAATTGATATACATTTTTATTTTAGTTTCAGGTATAAACCATAACAATTTCATACTTGTATACATTACAAAATGGTAATCAGATGGGCCTCCCTGGTGGCGCAGCGGTTGAGCACCGCGCTGTGGAGCTGTCGGCAGCGCGCAATGCGAGTTCGACGCCCAGCCGGGGAGAATGCCACGGCACAGCCGGGGAGAATCCCACATGGTGCGGCAGACCTCTCCTGCCTCGTCCGCTGCTCCCCTCAGCAGTGTATTTCTGATCTGCCTGTTCTGCTCCCCACTCTGTCTCTGGTGAACCTCTCGCAGCCCCACGCCTCTGGCCTGTACCCCAGCTTGTATGTATAAATAAATCTTTTTAAAAAAATGGTAATCAGATGGATTATTAAGAACTTTTTTTAAATTGGCAGCATCAACTCCAACACGTGTTAAGCTGCCCACTAGCCAATAAATCTGTAGGTAAAAAGCAAACATTAAAAAATAGGAGGTTACATCAAAATAAAAATACTTGCTCTTCAAAAGACAAAAATGAGGGGGAAAGTTACAAAAAAATTTTCTCCCTGAGAGAAAATATTTGTGAAACAGGTATCTGAGAAGGACTCATATCTAGAATGTATGAAAAATCCTTTCAATTTAATATTAAACTCTAAAATTGAGCAAAGAAGAAAAATAAATGGCAAATAAGTAACATGAAAAGATTTTGAACATTATTAATCATTAGAGAAATGCAAATCAAAATCACAAATTATGACTCCACACTCACTAGGATGGCTAGAATAAAAAAAAAAACACAGACAATAACAAGTGTCACTGGAAATCTTATACCCTGCTTTGGAAATATAAAATGATGCAACCACAGTTGAGAAGTTTCTTAAAAAGCTAAAATGCATTTACCAAGAGAGCTAGCTATACCACTCCTAGGTACTTAAGAGAAATGAAAGTACATATCCACATAAAAACTTATACTTGAATGTTCATAGCAGTTTTATCCATAATAGTGCAAAACTGGGGAAAAAAGCAAATACCCATTAACAAGGAAATGAATAAACAAATTATGGTATATCCATACAATGGAAGACTACTTAGCAACAAAAGGAACAAAGCACACAATTACTCAAAAAAATGAAAATTAAAATATTTTTGTAAAACGAAGACGTCAATAGAGAGGCAGACATACAGACAGAAGGGGGGAGAAATATTTTTTAAAAAACAGGAATGGCATTTGAAAGGTCTTTATTTTGACTCTACACTTTGTATTTTAAGAGTTCATAACTTCAGAGGCTATTTTGATGAAGAAAACTGGGCATCTACTGAGTACTCAGACTATATCAAGGTCCAGTTCAAGGTTTCACATATGTCTTATAATTTGCCACACATAAAAAACCCCTGCTATGCTGGGCCTCCCTGGTGGCGCAAGGGGTTAAGTCTTAGTACTATGAAGCTATTGGCAGTCACTGCAGCACAGTTAGATCCCCAGTCAGGGAGATTCCCACATGGCACAGCAGACCTCTCCTGCCTCACCTGCTGCTCCCTCAGCAGTGTATTTCAGCCAATAAGCCTGTCCTGCTCCCAGCTCTGCATCTGGTGAATCCTCTCAGCCCCACTCCCGCCCTGCACCTCTGGCCTACACCCCAGCTCTTACATGCATAATGAATCTTGAAAAAAAAAAAACAAACAAAAAACCACAACCCTGCAAACTGGCAAGATAGCCCCAATTTAAAGACAAGGAAACTAAGCCTCAAAGAGGGTAAGTTCACTTTCTTCATCAAGTTCACACGTAGCTGAAAAATGGCTGAGTGGAGAATTCAAACCCTTAATCTGGTTAATTCCAAAGTTCTTTATAGCATTACAACATAACTGCTGCCTTCTGAAGGTGAGAAAATGATTTCCAGAAGGGTTAGGTTCTCTCCTGAGAATAGCTTGGTCTTCTCTCCTTGTCCATATGGAGCTCTAGGGCCAAGTAATGTCCTGGGACTCTACTGATACATCTTGGCAAGACTGACAGCAAACCACTTCTATAATCTACACAAGGAAAAAATGAAAACACTTCCAGAATGAGTGCTTAGCTCTTTCTAGGAAATATGTGTATGATTATAAAAAATGGTACTTCTATACACTTCCTAGGAAGGAAGAGAGAAAAGAGGGAGAGAGGAAGGAGAGGAGGGAAGGAGATGGGGAAAAGAAAGCAAGTGTATACCAGTTAATCCATACTGTGTTTTCATCTTAGTTGTCTCCAGGTTGATATTTTTGTCATTCAGAATTTCCTGCCTGATTCCAGTGTTATTCAAATACATGTCTCCTCTTGGGCAAGAGGAGCTGGTGCCAGCATTCTTTAGTCCCCCAAGAAGGGGGGTCAGCAGAAGAGATTCTGCAATTCCAGCATCTCATTTGGAGGAGTACAAGTAGATCTTATAGGAGTGAGTTTCTGCTTATACATTGCTTGGCAGAGGTTTTGGAGATCTTTTAGAAGATGCAGAGGAGGAACAGAAAACAGTGGCAGCTCCCATAGGCAAGTCCCTATGGGATTCAGCTCTGTGGTGACTTGTGTCAGAAGTTGTGCAAGATTGTGGAGGAGAAATGAAGGAGACTTCCTAACAGGCATGTCCATTAGCCAATACAGAAATAAGCTATTGCAGCAAAATTAATACAGCCATTCTTTTATCTCATTTCACAAAAGATTTGTGGCAAAATCACCTACAATAAAATAACATTAAAGTTGACACAGAAGACCAGAACCAAGAAAAAGGAAAATGAATATGTCAATCACGTGGGTTAATAGTCTGCTATGAATGAACTTAAACTTTGCCTGGGTTCCTGGCAGTCAAAGCAAAAAAGGAAACACCAACAATTGTATAGCTGTCATTATTGGAAAGGAGTAAGGGCATCAGTTCTTCAGGAAAAACAAACCTTTTCTCAGCACTAAGTTCTAAAATAATGTTTTAACATGGACTCTATGCAAGGGTACTGTGTTTAAAAACGCACAATAATCTTGAAAAGGTCTTTATGATACATGGGCCTTATATTACATGCTATTAAAAGATAGCTAAGAAATATCTTATTTCAAAAACAGAGATCTAGGAGTATTTTATATATTGAAGGTATATAGAGAGCTTTAAGAAAATCTTTAAAACTGAGTTCAAAAAATACTGAATTAGGAGATGATAATTCTGTTTCAAAAGAATCCATAAAGGGTTACTTAAGCTGAGAGATCCCTAATGTCTAATGCATTTGTTTATATAACATTCTGCATGTTAAAGAGAGATGAAGGGGTCAGAGAAATGCAAGTGCCAAGTGCTATAAGTGCAGTTGATGACTAAGGTCTGAAGTATTCTAAAATCTTAAAGAAAAACCCAGATAAATGAGAACGTTACATACTATAGAAGATTCTTGTTTTAAAGAACCAAATGATATATTAATACATGTATATGCAATTAAATATATATAGCAACATAGATGTATGGATATGAAAGGGAAATAATCTAAACTGTAAAACTCAATTTATGTACATTTTGGATGATATTTCTAAAACAAAACATACAACAGCATGTTATAAAGCACAGAGATTTAAAAGCTAAATTTATATTTGAACACTGGTACAGAGAACAAAGCTCTATAATTCTGGAATTTAGCACCTCCTGCCAAACAGACTGTTCTTAAGCACCAGTTCAATTTCATTTTGTTGGTGACATTTCCTCCATTGGAGGATGAAACTGACCTGCTTCTACAGGAGCAGAACAACAATTTTTTTTAGAGACCACTACCATTGCTTCTTAAATAGGACCCATACCAAAAGATAGTGAATGACAATAGCCAAAAATAAAATAGCAAACCTGCCTCTGTGGCCCTGAATGGTTATTCTTCCACCTCCATTTCCTAATGCCCACCTCTTTCCTAAATCCTTTCTTCAAGACTCAACATGTATTAAACCTATGCTGTACTACTTGATAGGCCTCCTTCTTTTGGACTAGAAATATTTCTAGCCATATTTTGAGCCACACTAGGCATGTGGCTCAAAGCTGCTCTCACACAGGATTTATAACCCAGCAAGCTTCCCCTAGTAGGCTGGAAATCCTACTAGGGGCAATGTCTTCAGTGCAAACTCCAGTAAATCCCAAGCACTTACCACAGTGCCTGGTCACCAGAGTTGATCTGTTCTGAGTAGTAGCTCACTTACTGCTGGATCAATTCATTTCCTTATTCACAAAGTCATCATTTACTAAGCAGTTACTACTACATGTAAGCCTTGTGCTAAGAATTTAGCTTATTAAGAAGAATCAGACATGAACTGACCCTCAAGGTTACTTAAAGGCCAAATCGGACTCACACATGTAGTTAATTATAAACCAAAAAGAAAACTGAAAAGTATCTTAGGAGGTAAAATTAATGTGTGAAATGATGAGAAAATTCACTGCCTCATAGCAGAGGCAGGAAAAGCCTGCAAACAAGCTAAAGGTCCATGAATAAAAGACTATAATTAAATAAATTAAGGAACATACATACACTGAAACAGCCATTAAAAATATTTTTGGGCCTCCCTGGTGGCTCAAGGGGTTAAGTTGCAGCACAATGAAGCTATCGGCAGCCACTGCAGCATGAGTTCGATCCCGGGCCAGAGAGCTAACCCAATGGCGCAGCAGACCTCTCCTGTCTCACCAGCTGCTCCCCTCAGCAGTGCATTTCAGTCAATCTGCCTGTTCTACTCCCCACTCTGTCTCTAGTGAATACTCTCATCCCCTACACCTCTGGCCTAGACCCCAGCTCTTGTATGCATAAATAAATAAATCTTTAAAAAATTTTTCAACTATTTGTAAAAAGACATGTATGCACAAATCATATAATAATTAAAATTACTATTTACTGAGTCCTTACTAATTGCCAGAGGCAGGGATAGGGTGATAAGCAATATGCCAACAGAAGCAGAGGAACAGAAAAAGGTTTTCCTGGTTCTAGTTCCTTCTGTAGGCCTGGCAATATCCTTGTCCTCAAGTTCCTCATAATACATTTCCTTTCTTGTTTAAGCTATTTCAAAATTGTTCATGTTATCTTCAAATACTCCTAACATACAGGATAAAGAAAAAAAGAACAAAAATTGGGGTTGGCACTTGTCAAGACTCATCAAACTAAACATTTAAAATATGTACATTATTGTTTTGTGTAACTATACCTCAACTTAAAAATAGAAATAATGAAGCTGAGACAGCCTGGGTATATGGATGACACTGGGAGCAAAAACAGAAATAATCTACATAAGAAGGGCAGTTCTGGTGGGACCCTTGATGATTTGGTGCACTGTCCAGGACTAAAGCACTCATTCTTCCAACTTTGGAGCATGGCAGCAGCAGATCTCAGCAGATTACTCTCCCAGACTTCTCTCAGCTGAAGAAAAGCATCTCTTCAATAACACTCCCCCTCGTCCTAGGGGTAACTCACACCCATTCATTGGTTGATGAGGTTAGAAGGGGGCATAAGATTCAGCCCCTTAGATGCAATTACTACTGTAAAGAGTTGAGCACCAGAACTCCATATAGAACTGGCTGAGGCCCTTGTTACAGCTCAGTGCAGCTCAACTTCTCTCTGCCCCAGGCTGCTTCTTTCACCTCTACTCAGAGGTCGACACTGAAACCATTTCCCAACCAAATTACGAGGGATACAAATCTCCACCTTAAAAGTTTGCTTTCTGGGGAAACTGACTTGCATCATGTGAGAAATAGGATTTTTAATAAGTTTGAAAAACAGGGTTTTTAATAAGTTTGGGATTCCAGGTGAAAATTTCCGACAAGAAGTTAGAAATGCAGCTGAGGAAAAAGATCTGGGGAGGAAAGAAATTTGGGAATGATATACATAGAGGTAACAGTTAAAACTCATAAGATTTTTACAATACATCAATGGGGAAAGACTGAAAAGGGGAAAACATATCTTAGTAGGTGCTGAAATTTAGGATGGGGGATGAGAAAGGGAAGACCCAAGAAAGTGACAGAGAAGAAGGGAAAGACAGAGACACTACGGTTATGATGACTAAAAGCATTTCTGGAAAGTCTGCAGTCAACAAAGGGAAAAGCTACCAAAAAAAAAAAAAAAAAAAAAAAAAAAAGGCCCTGAAATGAAACATACAACAAATGCTTAGCAAACCCTTATTAACTGAATAGAATGGGACAACATGGCCTACAGGATGCTCAGCTTCTGTTGGGTTGTCCTCAGCGGCATCAGTCTTATGACTGAAACTATCTGAATGTCCTATCGCAGCTCCACTGTTAGACGGGTAAGCAAAGAGAAGCTGAAATGGGGTAGTAAGTAAACCTAAGTGAGCCAAGACAGAGTTCAGCTGCTTGAGCAATTTGGAAGAAACTCCCTTCTAAAAGGCTTTTTTTCAAGAGCATTTCCCAAGGTTCTTCTGAACAAACAGCTGGAATCCTTGAGAAGAATCATTGTCTTTATGGACCAAATTCAAATCCATGATGTTCAAATAGGTCTGATTCTAACAAACTTTTTTGGGTCACCAGATAAAATGTATAAAAACAGGAGTAAGGTAGTAGCTTACGAACACCAGCAATATCATCACTGCTTGAATACAAATTAACTCTTTCTAGCCATGGCACCCTAAGGTAAATAATATACCACACCAACAAACAGGTGCTATTTGATCTCCAAGTCTTGGTTGGAATAAACAGGAAGAATTTACCTTCTGTGCATAGAAGGCTACTTGCCTTCTGTCCCTGCGCCTAACACAGCTATGCAGTATTATTCAATGACTCTTGACTTTCCCTGCTTCCCACTGGGTGTGGTCAGGGGATCCCACATCTACATCTCTTGTCCCAACTCCTCCTGTCCAACCTGCAATCAAAGGCCAAGGCACAAAGCAGACTGCCCAAAAGCCAGTGTGGCAATATTTCCTGCAGAGATTTGAAAACCTGTTGGAGTTCTGAAAGTCAGCACCAATTTAAAACCTGATCAGCATCTCTGAAAGTCACAGTTACCATACAGCTGAATAAAATATTTTTTCATAAATTTAACGCCAGCGTGTCTGTGTTTGGAAACTTTGAAAATACATGTTGTATGGTTTACTGCGCTGGAAAAGGTGCCAACAGAGTTTCAAAGGAAGGGAAGTGTATAACTGTTTCCTTTCAAATGCATTTTCCAATGGGATCCATTCAGGGAAAAGGCTGGAACTAACTAAAACATTATTAAAAACTGTTATGGAAAGAGACAGGGAGATGGAAAAAGATAGACCCAAAAAAGTGAAATACATAACCCAAGAGTGAGACAGACATACAAGGAAAAAGAAAGGGGATCTGGGCAGAGACACAGGTTGGACAGGGAAATGGGGTGAGATGGAGTTTTGTCTGGCAGTTGTTGTTCGTGGTCTCATATTGTTGCAGATCAATTGATCAGGGCTGCAGTGCTGCTGGCCCAGTGGCACAAGACAAACCACAGAGTTGGCTTTAAGTTCTGCACTTGCGAACTGCTGACCTTCAGTTTTCAACCAAAAATATTCTTTGGGAAACAGTAATACCAGGTTCAGCCCAACCAGCCAAGCAAAAACAAGGACTACTAACCTGAAGTAACAGCCTATTCAGTTACATCAGGCACCAACTCTTCACAGGCATCAACTGGGAAGTCTGCAAACCTGAAACCACACCCCACCAATAACTAACTCCAGCTTCTGACTCAATCAACTAGGCAATGATAACCCAGAAATGCTAAAACAAGTGACATGGAGTTTCAAAGTTGGCTTACCAGAACCTACTCAAGCAGGAAGGCCAGACCTGGCTTACAGTCAGAGATACAATTCTTTCTGAAATCACATGTGCATAACTCCAGTGGAATCTGCATGCAATGCTTAGGGCAGGGGTTGGTGTTGCCTCACAAAGCCATTGCACTTCTAGATTAAGAATCAACAGACTATAGGCTTGTTTATTTGTTTGCTAAGTTCTTCTAAGCTACTGAACACCAAAATTTACCTCCTAAATTGGGATATTCGTGAGACTAAAAGGGTATGTTACTAATAACTCATAAACAGGGTCCATTCCCAGGAAAACCAGCACTTTACCATCACCCTGGCTTAAGCCCATAGTTGCTTTTCTTCTCCCTAGGTTGGTATTATCAAATCTCAGCACAGAGGAATCTTTTTAAAAAGCCAGGACTGCTCCTGATTAGTGCCAAAGCACTTTCTTTTTGAGCTCCTCCAATGGAGAGGTAAACAAATCAATTAAGTTAACTGCAAAAACTAACAAGAAAGATTGAGCTGACAATCAGGATTCTGGAGAAGCTGAAAATTCCAGGCAGCAGCTTCGGGGGAAAAGGGAAATGTGCCACAGACAGAGCTGTTGAGGCCAATCCACCAGGCCTCACAGTGCTAGGCCCTGATGCCTCAGCCAGCATCAAACAGCCGAGTGCAGGGCGGGCAGACCTTGGTGCAAGTTTGCTGAGTTCCAGGCCATCATTCTTGAGGGTGTAATAACCATGGGCTGTAGCACACATGTTGAGGGATGAGGGGAAAAAAATAAACAGAGAGACAAAAGAATGAGGATGCACTGCCAATTTCAATTGTGCAGCTTTTATTTTTAAATGCTTATCAAGCTGAGAGAGAGCAGAGTTCTTGGAAAACAAGGTTTCCTTTTTTCCAATGCCAGCGTAAAACACCCTCAAGGACGGGCACTGCACAGACTGTAACAACAAGGAACGTGGCTCTGCATCCTCCCAGCAGCACAGTCCACCATGGGTCCCACGCTGCTCTGATTTCGGCTCAGCTAAGAGAACCTGAAATAACAGGCCCGCTGCCTCTGGTAAAAACTGCTCTTTTTAAAATTTTTATTAATCTCCAAACTGGCTGTTTCAGAATTACAGCCCATTACCTACCAACTCTCTTCACTAATAAAATAAATTTGTAAAAAGTCTAATTACTACTTTTACTGAACTACACTGCCTGGGGATCAAGTACAGGAAGCCCAGGGCTCAACTAGTTGTCAGCTAGGGATGATGGAAGGGGGTGGGGGAGGACCAAGTCACCAGCAGAAGAGAACATGCAGTTCAGAGCCAAACCTCCGAGCCCATACTCAAAAAGAAACAAAAGGGCGCTAACCCTGTTTTTGTTCTCAACAGCACTATGAGAATCCATGCCATCATGGCATTTTGGGAGGCCTGTCACGAGTTACACAGGCCTGTGCTGCCCACGCCCCAGCTCAGCAGAAAAAGAGAACTGTGCTCCAAGACAGATGGATCCTGGCCGGACTCTCAGCAGAGAGCCTGGAGAGACTGATCAGTAAGGAAACAAACAACTGTCCTTCCCACCTATCCCACTCTGTCCTTCCACCCCAATCCTGGCCCCCAAAGAGGAAAAACAAACAAAACAACAACAAATGCAGCAATTGCACAAGAGCAAAGCGGCCTGCAACAATTCTGGGCTGTGCCCTGCACCTCATCCCAGAACACTGATTACAAAGCTGAAAATGTTACTCACACGCTGAGCCAATCAGCCCCTCATCCAGGCTGGTGCTGAGAAGTCTGACCAAAAACCGGCAGTCAACTCTGACACACTCATTTCTAATAAAAAAATGTGTATGAAACCAACTAGTCCAACTTTAGACAAAAGGAAAAATGTGACTGTCATTCTTAACTGTCCATGAAGAACTCCTCTAGCTGGCCAATCCCAAGCATGTCTTTTACTTTGATAAACGGCATTTCTCCTCTGGAGAACACTGAAAATCAACCATTGCCAAGAATTGCTTTTTAAAAGAATCCTAGTAAGAAAACATGCTATGACAGGTGAGTTAAATCTGTGGTGGACAATATTTTGGGGGATGAACGGACTGAACATGGCATTTTGCTGAGGCAGAGGGTGTGCAGTTACTCTCTCCATGCCACATGTCTAACCCTAAAGAACTGAGGAACACTCTCCACGAGAAAAACACAGCAGCAAATGCTATGATACCAAAGCCACAGCTCCATGGGCCCCTGGAGCCTCTCAAAATAAGCTGCCAGTTAGGGAGCTAACACTAGCTTTGGATAAAATGCAGCTCTGGTAGAGTAATTAATTTTTTTCTTAACTGGGATTACATTAATTTTCAAGGACTAATGGAGTCCAGCTGTAATGGGAAGAGCGGCTGCCGATGCACAAAGGCACTTGTGCGCACATTATAAACATACACATACACACACACACAGACCTATAAAAAGGATCCACTATAACAGGATATTTTTAGTTTCTACAATGCTGCACTAAAAATACAGCCCCGGCTGATACATCATGGCAGAACTATTCTCTCCCTGTCCCTTCAGGAACAGTTTAAAACATTTATTTTTGTTTCCTTTTGCAATCGTCAGAGTAGAGAGAGAAAATAGAAATTCATTGATAAGAGGAAACGAGAGAGACATGAAAAATTGAAAACTACCTAAAAACTCACAGAGAGGTTTATTTTATTAGTTCTTAATAAATATCTTGCAGATTTCCTCAGGAAATACACCAGATCACATGTAAAATAGTTTGATACTGATGTCAACTGCATCAACATATGAAGTCTATTAGGGTGAAGCCGCAGCAGGGTGATCAGCGTGCTGAAAAACTCCACAGTACTTGGGGGGTGGGGGGGAGGAATCTCACGGCCTTCCAAATTCTTCGAGAGGTAAAAAAGTCAGCCAAGACGCAGAGAGAGAAAGAGGGAAAAAAAAAAAAAAGATCCCACATCCTGCTTTCAGCTGCCAGCAATGTGAAGTGCCCAGAGATTAATTCTACGTCTGGCCTGGAAATGTGACTTTAAAGCATGAGGGAGGGGTGCTGGAGGGGGCCGGCGTTGAGGAGGAAAGAGGAAAGAGAAGGGCAGGCTAACTGAGGCTGGCAGCAGGCCACCAACCCCCTCCCAAGTCATGTTTCAATGTAGACAGAAGTAAACCCCAATAGACAGCAGCGCCTCAGCCTGCCAGGGCCTTACACCAGCTGCAGCGCATCTCGCTCTCTCCCCCAGTCCCCAGTGCAGATGTTCCCTACAGCATCACTTCCGCTAGACTTTCTTTTAAAGAAATAGCACACATATGTGGAGGCATTTCCACCACTTCCCAAAAGGACTCTCTTTGCCTTTAAGGGCCTTAAAACAAGGGCAAAACTCTTGACAGCAAGTACCACAATGACTGAATGAATTGTTCTACTCTCCCTTGGAGAGGGGCATCCATCGGCTAAGGAGCACTAGTTAATTACCAGGAATTTCTTTATAAATTTGCTTCTTACTGTCTTTAGAAGAAGAGGCCCCCATAATTTGAGGCTAAGAAAAAAAGGGGGAAATATGTCAAAGATTTTAATCATGGTTTCTCAAAGCAGTATACTGTGCATCACCATATCAAAGAGTTTTATCATCAGGGAATTTGCATAAGGTGGTTTTAAAAGAATTTCTTTGAACATATTAGCATTTTACCAGACACAATTACTTAGCTACAAGAAAGACCTTATTTTTATTTAGTTAAGTTTGCTGATTTCTTATATGCCAAAATTCATTTCATACAACCCAGGTCCTGGTAAGTTAATCTATCATTTAATCAATCATTATTAAATACCTGCTGATTCTGAAGTGTGTCTTAAACACTATTAGGGATTTGATAAAATATCATAGTCTCTTGTCCTCCTAGAGCACATACTCTATTGAGGGATCTGTGCATTTTATGAACATTTTATAACTGCATTGTAAAGAATTGGTTTATCAGGTTGTTGGTTCTTTGGAATGAAAGAGAGAAGAATCAGCAATGTCAAACAAAAGCAAAACAGTTGGTAAAATCCAGCCCAAAGTTGCTTTGTTTGAAATTCAAGTTCAAGGGAGGAAAAAGCCCGAAGTGGTGGAAAGAAATAGTGGCAAACATACTATGGTGAGAAGATTTAATTCAACAAATATTTATTAAATTTCTTAATGTAAGGTATTTGGGCCTCCCTGGTGGAGCAAGGGGTTAAGGCTCAGCACTAGGAAGTTATTGCCAGCCACTGCAGCCACTGCAGAATGAGGCTGATCCATAGCCAGGGAGCTAACCCACGTGGAGCAGCAGACTTCTCCTGTCTCTCGCCTGCTGCTTCCCTCAGCAGTGTATTTCAGTAGATCCGCCTGTTCTGCTCCCCACTCTGTCCCTAGTGAATCCTTTCACACACACACCCCACTTCTGGCCTGTACCCCAGCTCTTGTATGCATAAATAAATAAATCTTTAAAAAATGTAAGGTACTAGTTGTAGAAACAGATTTAGAAGTGTATGATACAGCAAGTAACACAATCCCTGTGAATTCATGGCACGAGAGGTGTGGAAAAAATTAAAAGACTTCTAGACTATTAAAAAAAATCAGAAACTAATTTTGTCTAACTTCAAACTTTTGTCATTACAATTTTTAAAAATACTGTGATCATTATAGAAAGGTACAAAAATATGGAGAAAAAAAGAAAATGAAAAACACCCATTATTCTATTATTCTAGAGAATCATGATTCCAGTTTTGATGTATATCCACCAGCCTTTTGTTTTTAATGAGCATATATGTAAAAGGTATTATTTTACAAAAAATGTTTCCTATTGAAAAGTTCATAACCATGAGACCCATGGCCTTCAGAGAAATGAAAGATCACATTTTGGCAGCTGACCCCACACCCAAGAGTTAATCACCCAGAAAAGAGAAACGTTATGGCCTGACTCTCCAAATTAGGCAGCACAAATCCCTATACCTCTCTCTGAATTCCTTTTTTTTTTTTTTGAGATTTATTTATTTTTGCATACAAGCTGGGGTGCAGTCCAGAGGTGTGGAGTGGCGAGAGGGCTCACCAGAGACAGAGTCGGGAGCAGAACAGACAGATCGACTGGGCAAGGCAAGAGAGGTCTGCTGCGCCAAGTGGAAATCTCCCTGGCGGGGTACTGAACTCACGCTGCAGCAGCAGACAGCTCCACAGCACTGTGCTTAACCCACTGCGCCACCAGGGAGATCCCTACCTCTCTCTGAATTCCTTAAAGCAAACACATTTCAAAGCTATCTCATTATTCTCTACCCTTCTTCCACATACTACCCCAAGTCCAAAACAGATAGGTGCAGTAACTCAGTAAAAATGCTGCCCTCTGCACACCTTCCAGAGTGCTCCCAAAGTCAAGACTAACCAACGAAAAGGTCATCAGAAATTATGGGAAACACCTGCATCCAAATGTCTTCTGGATGAGTATGGTCCCATGCACTGGTGGCTTGTGGACCCAGCCTTATTACCTTGCTGTTCAGCTCAATAGATGATTTACTCCCAAGAGTTTTTACTCCAAAATAAAGATGTATTTCCTGAGTAACATTCTGTTACACACATACAATTCATTCACTAGTGAAAAATAGGATCGCCAAAAAGGCAACTATCTTCTTTGCTCCCTGAAATGGCAAGGCAACATAACTCGTATCTCTTACCAACTGAATAAAATCACCTAACAAATGGTGCCAGAATCCTCTTAGTTGATGGAAATGAAAATATATTTGCAGAGCTAGTTAAAAACTTCTCCAGTGGAGGGCCTCCCCGGTGGAGCTGTGGGCAGCGGCGATGCGAGTTCGACCCCCAGGCAGGGGAGATTCCCACATGGCATGGCAGACCCCTCCTGCCTCGCCCGCTGCTCCCCTCAGCTGTGTGTTTCCATCCATCTGCCTGTTCTGCTCCCCACTCCGTCTCTGGTGAATCCTCTCGCCGCCCCACGCCTCTGGCCTGCACCCCAGCTTGTATGCATAAATAAATAAATCTTAAAAAAAAAAACAAAAAAAAAACCCTTCTCCAGTAGAACGCCCTTTTAAACTTAAGAGTAACAGAGTAAGTCACAAAAGGAAAAGAAAAACATCTTTATATAAAAAATTTAAACTTTTGTATATTTAAAAAGCTATACCATAATAAAATATCAAATGTGAATAAGAAAAATGCCAGTGAATACAGAAGAGACTAACTATATTTACTATCTGTAAAGCTCAAATTGATATACAAGATAACAGGCTGGAATAGTAAAATGAACAGAGAATAAGACACTACAGAACTAAAAATCATAGGGAAAAAAAAATCTATTCTCAGATAATCAAATAAATACAATAATACAAATGAATAAATACAAATAAAATAAATACAAATAAATAAATACAGATAGACTAAAAGACAGTTTGGCAGTTACTTTCAAAATTAAGTGCAGTCTTGCCATACAATCCAACAACTGCACTCCTCGGTATTCACCCAAATTAGCTAGAAAACTTAAGTTCATACAAAAACCCACACATAGGTGTTTATACAGCAGTTTATATTCATAACTGCCAAAACTTAGAGAGCAATTATGATATCCTTCAGTAGGTTAACAGATAAACTGCTGTACACTTAGACAATGCGTTATTATTTAACATTAAAAAGAAATGAGCTATCAAGACACAAAAGACATGGAGAAAACTTAAATGCATAGTTCTAAATGAAAGAAGCCAACCTGACTGAGAAGGCTACTTACTATATAATTGTATGATTCCAAAGATACGACATTCTGGAAAAGGCAAAATTATGGAGAAAACAAAAAAAAAATCAGTGGCTGTCAAGGACTAAGGCAGAGCACAAAGGATTTTTAGGGCAGCATAAACTAGTCTGTATATTACAATGGTGGATACATGTCATTATGTACTTGTCAAAACCACAGAATAGGGGTCTCCCTGGTGGCACAAAGGGTTAGGTGTCAGCACTATGAAGCTATCCACTGCCATTGCAGCACAAGTTCAATCCCTGGCCAGGGAGCATCCCACATGGCACAGCAGACTTCTGCCTTGCTTCAGCAGTGTACTTCAGTAGACCCGCCTGTCCTGCTCCCCATTCTGTCTCTGGTGAATCCTCTCACCACCCCACACCTCTGGCCTACACCCCAGTTCTTGTATGCATAAATAAATAAAATCTTTAAAAAAAAAAAACCACCACCGAATACAATCACAAAAGTGAATCCTGATGTAAACTACAGTCTTTAAGTGATAATGATGTACCAATATAGGCTCAACCAATTTTAACAAATATCCTACTCTGGTGTGGACTGGACATGTTTGGGAGTAGGGGTATATGGGGACGTCTCTATTTCCCACTCAATTTTACCATGATCCTAAAACATCTCTAAAAAACAAAGTCTATTTTCA
Source organism: Scalopus aquaticus (assembly GCA_004024925.1). Lineage (NCBI taxonomy): Eukaryota > Metazoa > Chordata > Mammalia > Eulipotyphla > Talpidae > Scalopus > Scalopus aquaticus. Next base: position 7,028 of record PVIJ01010892.1, on the reverse strand, counting down.
AAAATGATGATTTTCTTCTATCATTTGTTCTATAAACACAGGAAGCCCGCATGGCACTATGGACTATAAAATATTAAAAATACTCAATGCTAGCCAAAGGGGGCATATCACTGTGCATTCTCAAACACTGCTGTTAAGAGCGTAAGTTGGCACAAGCTCTTAAGAAACTAAAACAGCATCATGTATCAAGTGTTGAGACGTTAAACCCTTCAACCTCAAAACCAAGCTTCTAAAAATACACTCTAATAAAATGCTATGAAATGCAGACAAAGATCTTATGTACAAAGATGTTTAATTACAGCAGTGTAAGACTAGAAAAGTGGGAGGAGAAAAATCCAAAACGGGTAATGATTAATCAAATGTTAACATATTTATATGAGACCATTATTCAGTCATTAAACATGTTTACAATAAATTTTATAACTCAGAATACCTATAATGAATAAAAAGAGTAAAATCAAACATTTTGTGTTCAGTAACATTTCAAGTGTAAAAAAAAACAAGCTTGTATATACATACATAGGAAGGAATGTCATTATTTTTTAACATTCCCTGGTTTATCATTTGTTTCCACCTTTTTTCCTTTTTTTTAAGTGTTTAGTACTCTCAACAAAACAAAAAATTTAAATTTCTTTTTAAAAAATTATTTAGTTTACATAAAAATGATAGAGTTGTTCCACTAATGTGAAAGTGAAAATATACTAAATGAGTGGAGGAGGAGAAATAAGGGAGTAAATATGGGCAGGGGGAAAGGACAAAAAACAAATAATGAAAGATTTAAGAGACCAGAAAGGATAGAACTTAGGCTGTTGTCAAAGAAATTTTGCTTTCCAGAGCATAAAGATACTGACTCCAGGATTAACAGTAAATACCAAGCATGCTTCATGTATTTTAATTCGGTATCAGGATACAAAACTTGCATTTGGAAATTACATTTTCAGAAACGTCTCCCTACCTAAAATAAAAAAGGAAAGACAGTAATATTATGAATAATGACCCAGATAAGAGATATGGTCTTGCCATTCAATCTTCACTGCCCAGACAGACATACTGACAAACTTTATTCTTGAGCTGAACTCAATTCAAAACATTTACTGAGAAGTTACAGCACACCAGGCACTGTTCTACATGCTCACAATACATCAGTGAATAAAACAGATCAAGGATCCCTATCTGCAAGGACCTTACATTCTTGCAGAAGAGTTGTAGGAGAAAAGAAATAATAAACTTATGCACAACATGTAAGCAAATTACCTAGTATTTAGAAAGTAAGTGTAAAAACAAAGGTAGAGCAGGTAAGGGCAACAAGAACTGGGTGGGAATGTAGTGAGTGCAGGACAGTCAAGGTAGGCCTCAGGGAGTAGAGAGCTATAGGAGGTGAGGTATTTGTGTTGAAGATAGTTGGAAGCAGAGCATTCCAAGTAGAAAAAATTGTTAATGCAAAGGGCCAAACATGGCAGAAGCTCTGGCTTATCAGAGGACCTAAAAGAAGGTCAGTGTGACTGAAGCAAAGTAAGCCAGGGATAGAGCAGTAGTGAACTAGGTCAGAAAGTGACAATGTATGGGAGTGGGGAGTTAGGGAAGGAGGGGAAGTTGCATATAAGAAGGACATGTAAAGACTGGCTTTTACTGAGTGAAATGGGATTCTGAGCAGTGACATAGAAAGCAAATTGTGTGTGTGTGTATGTGTGTGTGTGTGTGTGTGTGTGTGTGAGAGAGAGAGAGAGAGAGAGAGAGAGAGAGAGAGAGAGAGAGAGAGAGAGAGAGAGAGAGAGAGAGAGAGAGAAAGAAAATGTGAATGTGTGTTAGGGGCAAATGGAGGGATAAGAGGAATAAGAGAGACCACTTAGGAATTTTGATTCTTTCTCTCTGTGTTTATAAAGTTTTTCCACAAGGGGTATTTGAGCAATCTGCAAAGAGAGATTCTCTTCCAATGTAGAATCTTGAAGAATGTGTCAATGGCCTGCAATTGTGTCCTTAGCAGGCATCTCAAAATAATGATTACCAAACATTTTCTCTGCTTACTACCCTGACATGAGTTTTGGGCATCACCCTCTCTCAGGGGAGAGATGAAAAGAGGTTATGAAGAACAAGCAGTGATAACAGGATGACGTCATAGATGTGCCTTAAAGAAGCCCCCAGTGAGTTCAGCTCATAACTACTCTACAGTGATTTATTCTACCCTGCCAACACCAGCTGGAGAAGAGATGAAGAAAGCCGACACAGCCTTAAGCCCTAAGCAGGCATCATAAGATCTTTCTCCCTCCAGTCCCTTCCCAGCCCCTCCCCTCTTTCAACCACTGATTCTTGCTTCAGAAGCCAAAGTGTGAACAGCACGTGTCTGGATTTCAGAAACCTGCCCAGCAGTTGGAAATTCCCTGCAGCGTGTCAATTTCTGCATCTGCTGTTGGCACTTGGGGCACGGGATCACACGGGCATTTTCTGAAATAAGCTTGAAGATGGGAGTCTTATATCTAAAAAGGGGACTAAAGCAGCCAGAAAACTCCAATAGCAGTAAATAAATCCCTAAATACACGAAAATCTGTCTTCTAAAAAAGGAAACTGAGATACAAGCTAATCAAGCAGCTTTAAGAATAGTAGTAGTCAAGAATCAAAGAACAGAGCACCCTGACTAATGGAAAGGATTTTATGGAACAGGGTTCACCAGATACATAATACAATGTGACTGAAACTAGAGAGCACGCTTTTCCAGAACTCTAGCTCATAGCTTTTAGGTAATAAATGACTTCTATCATTTCAGCTGAGGGCCTTACCATCCCTTTCCTTTATCTTTCTCCCCCATAGATTAAGTCCTCTAAGTAGTCTATATCTTGAACATCTCTTGGAAAATTTTAAATGTGCGTTAAAAACTACCAGCTGCCATAAAACAAAGTTGCAGGAGCTATCCTTTGAAAGAGCAGTCTACAGTCCTTTGCCACCCCAGATACAAGTGCCCAGGTCACATCACTCACACGAAGAGCTTATTAATGTTCCAGTCTGAGAGTAAAAAGAAAAAAAGAATCATCGCATTTCCTCTAGTAGTAAGGTACCCAAATCTATTCTCTCAATGAAACAACTATGCTGGAAAAAGTACTTTAAAAAACAGATGATGAATTAAAAAGAAATCCTCTGATCAGGACTGAGTAAAGGTGGGAGATGTAAATGTAGACTATAGAACATTGGCACCCTGATGAACTTTGGTTTCTAAGGTTTCATAGTTACCCCTAACATAAGAAAAGCCCAAGGTTTCTACCATAAAGCTAGATTCCTATAAGGTTACATCCAAAGTATAAGGGTGAATCAGAAATAACCCTTTGCCCCTTGAGAAGACAGTTAGAAAGTTGAATATGTCAAACCCAAAGACTGAATAGAAGAGGAAAAAATATGGCACTGAAAATAGGAACTATACACTAGTCCTTACAAGGGTAGGCAGCCTAAATTCACACCACCTGGGTGTGAACCCTCAAGTAGATATTTTAGAATGATTATTTTAGACTGTCTGCACCAGGCTGTGAATAAAAGTAAACCCAAATTATTTCTTCATTTTCACCCCATACCTCTAAGAACTCCTATTTGCAATCCTGCAGAAAACAAGATCACAGAAAAAGTTTTATATTACACAGGAAACAATATACATGAGCAACAACCACCAACACAAACAAGAAATCAGTAGAAACTCACCTAAAAGAACCACTTCATGATGCAATCTCTAAAATAACCATTTTTATTTTAAAGAAATAAAAGCCAACCTCAAAATATGTTCAGAGAATAAGAAACTATAAAGAGCAGATTTTAAAAAAAAATTTCTGGAAATAAAGATATATAACTGGAATTTTAAAAAACTCAGTGGGACAATCTTAAAGGCAGATTAGAGATAACCAAGGAAAAATTCAGTGAACTGAAAGTCTGAAATGTAACACAGAAAGTCAGAAAAGTGAAAGCAGTTTAAAAAACATAAAGACAGAGTAAGGTCTAATATATGTCTGATCAGAGTCATAAAAGGAGAAAAGAAAGCATGGGTACATGCAGTATTTTTTAAAAGAATGCTAAAATTTTTCCAAAACTACTGAAAATAAAAAATCAACTCACAACATGAAAGCCATCAAATCCCTAGGAAAAATAAAAAATAAATCCAAACCCAAGTAAATTTTTAAAACTGCAAGATATCAAAGACTTAAAAAAGAAGGGAAGGAGGAAGGAAGGAAGTTAGAAAGGAAGGACAAATGGACAAAAGACCTGAAAAGCACCCAGGGAAAACAGGTTATTTCTGAAAGAGAAACAGCCTGATCTGAGCTTTAGTCAGCAACAGTGAAAGCATAAAGAGGGTAAAATATCTTCAATGGGCTAAAGGAAAATGACTACTAACCTAAAGTTCTATTATCATAGAATATAGAGCTTTTAGGACTAAAACAAAAAAGTCTTTTTTAGACAAAAACTGAAAAAGTCTGTCATCAAAAGAATTTCAATAAATAAATTTGAAAGCATACACTTCAGACAGAAACAAAATGACCCCAGTTGGAGGATCTGAAACGCAAAACAGAATGAAAAGAAAGAAGTCAATATATGGGTGATGAGTCTAAACATTTACTATCAAAATAAATAGTAACTTTTAAAAATGAAAATGAGAAAAATTTGTCTTTTAAGGTTTAAAAGGAAAAAAGAATGAAAATACCTGAGAACAACAGCAAATAAACTGAGAAGATAAACTGGGAAAGATAAATAAAATTTAAGTGTTCCGTAGTCCCTGTATAGTTTAGAAGAATAAACATACTGGAAAACTTTTCACTTTTGGCAAGGTACATATGCATGCATGAATTCCTAGGGTAACCACTAAAAGAAAAGGAAATTAATGAAGAGGGATGGAGAATAAATGATGGGGAGGCGGGGATCCAAAAAAAGGTATGAAAGGAGAAAAAGAAATAGGTAGGGAAACAGGAAAGCATTGAGAGAAGGTATTTGTTAAACGTGCATCTGATATGGGGCTTATATCCAGATTATATAAAGAACTCTTAAAATAATAGTAAGACAAGCAATTTAAAATATTGGCAAACGATTTAAATAGATGCTTAACAAAGGGGCCTCCCTGGTGGTGCAAGGGGTTAAATCTCAGCACTATGAAGCTATCCCCAGCCACTGCAGCATGAGTTCAATCCCGGCCAGGGAGATTCCCACATGGAGCAGCAGACCTCTCCTGCTTTGCCCACTCTCCGCTCAGCAGTAGATCTGCCTGTTCTGCTCCCCACTCTGTCTCTGGTGAATCCTCTCACCACCCCACACCTCTGGCCTACACCCCAGCTCTTGTATGCATAAATAAATATTTTTTTTAAATAGACACTTAACAAAGAAGATACACAAATGGCAAATAAACACATGAAAAGTCACTCCTCATTCTTAGCCACTAGGGAAATACAAATTAAAACCAAAATGAAATAGGGCCACCCTGGTGGCGCAGGAGTTTAAAACTCAGCACGATCAAGCTATTGCCAGCCACTGCGGCACCAGTTCAAACCAAACCTGGCCAGGGAGCTGACCCACATGGCTCAGCAGACCTCTCCTGTTTAGTCTGCTGCTCCCCTCAGCAGTGTAATTTCAGTAGATCTGCCTGTTCTGCTCCCCACTCTGTCTCCGGTGAATCCTCTCATACACACCCCCACACCTCTGGCCCATAACTCAGTTCTTGTATGCATAAATAAGTAAAAATAAATCTTTAAAAAAAAAACCCGAAATGAAATAGCACTGCCCATCAACTAGAACAGCTATAGTTAAAAAGGCTGACAACATCAAATGCTGGCAAAGAAGCAAAATAACTGAACTCTCACACGCTGTTGGAAGTAAAAAGGTCCAACCACTTTAGAAAACAGTTTAGCAGTTTCTTATGAAGTTAAATATACACTTACCATATGACCCAGGAAATTCAATCCTAGTTATTTACCGAAGAAGAGATGAAACATGTTCACAAAACACTTTCATATAAATGTTCAGACCCTTTTATTCATAACCCCAAATTAGAGGCAACTCAAATGTTCATCAGCAGGTAACTAGGTAAACAAAACTGTAGTATGCCCATACAATAAAATACTACCACTCAGTAATATAAAGGAATAACATGGAACAATGTGAAAAAATCTCAGAAACATTACAATGAGCAAAAGAAGCCAGACACAAAAGAATATGCACTGTATGTTTCCATTTATATGAAACTTTAGAAAAGACACATCTGATGTCCAGTGACAGAAAGCAGATCAGTGGTTGTTTGGGGGTCAGGGGCAGGATGGAGGTAACTGAAATAGGCACAAAAAGGACTTTTGGGGGTGGTGGAAATGTTCTATATTTTGATTGTGATTATAATAAATTACAGGTGTATATAAATTCATCAAACACATTGAAATGCACACTTAAATTGGGTGCATTTTATTATATGTAAACTTTACCTCAGTAAAAATGATTTTTAAAAATAGGATGGTATATATAAATCCAAATATACCGTAATTACAGTAATTGTCAATGAACTCAATACCCATAAGAACCCCCAAAGAGAAAACAACTCAAATATCAATAAACAGAAGACTGGATAAACTGTAACAGATGAATAAAATGTAATATTATGGCAAGGAAAATGAATGAACTACAACTATAAGCATCAACATGAACAGAACTCAGAGGTTACAGAGAACAAAATAAGCTAGAGAGAAAAGAATATAGTCTGATTAGAATGACTCCACTTATATTCAGGCAATAACCAAAATATATGTTATTTAGGGATGTATATTATAAAGAAAAGCAAGGGAAAAAAAATTCCACAGGTGAGGATACTTACTTATAAGTACAAGGGAGGGCTATGAAGGGGTAAGATACACAGGGAGTCTGAGATACTAACAATATCATTATTTCTTAACCTGGGTAGTGGTTTCATGTGTATTTACTTTATCACTCTATCAAATGTCTCATATTTCCATGAATGAGATATCCACTTCCCTACACCAGGCCAAAAAAAAAAAAAATCAACTCATTTACGAATGGCACCTGAA